>WAAB01000298.1:5540-28384 GCA_013389865.1 Piaya cayana
CTGGACCTGCTGGTCACACCATTTCTGATCCAAGCCAAGATGCCATTGGCCTTCTTGGTCACCTGGGTCACTGCCGGCTCATCTTCAGTCGGCTGTCAACCAACAAAAAGAAAAAGCAACAGAGGCAGTCGTCCCTCCAGTAAACATCTCAAGGAGGTGGCACATGCTGACAGACACACTGATGAGTTTTTGCCATGAGAGGCAACAAACACANACGTGTTCAGTCAGATGTCAACCAACCGAAAGAAAAAGCAACAGAGGCAGTTGTCCCTCCGGTAAACATCTCAAGCAGGTGGCACATGCTGGCAGACACACTGGTGAGTTGTTGCCATGAGAGGCAACAAACACAGGGAGGGCAGCAAAATCCTAGGCAGTTTTGGGGAGAATAAAGCAAAGTGTCAGAAGCTAAAAAGATATCCAAGATAAAGAAAGGTGTGCAGGGCATCACAGTTCTCCTACATGTCTCAATGCACTGCAGATGCTGCCTTTGCAAACTCGCTCATATTAAGTCACAAGAGGANTGTGTCAGAAGCTGAAAAGATATCCAAGATAAATAAAGGTGTGCAGGGCATCGCAGTTCTCCTACATGTCTCCCTTAATGCACTGCAGATGCTGCCTTTGCAAACTCGCTCATATTAAGTCACAAGAGGAGACTTTGACCACCACAACTGTGGAACACTGCCACAGCAGTGATCCCTGTCTCAGCAACCCTGCTTTGGGATTTCAGCACTTACCTTGACCAACAGACCACCCAAAGACATTTTCTGCAGACAAATAAAACACGGGTGGCAGACCAGCAAGACACTTAGAGGTGTACAGTTGAACTAAATCTTCGTTCTTCACCCAAGGCATAAAGTGATCAACGCAAAAGAGCTTTTGCTCTGATACAGGATATGCAATGACGCCATCAAACCCAGGAACAACCCCAAAGGGTCATTGCACCCCGCAGAGATGTCAGAGGGCTCAACACACACCAGGAAGCCACAGATCAGATGCCTGCAATTGCCAAAGTGCTGCAAATCTAGACTCCACTCATCCCACTGAAGCCACACAATCCCTTGTCAAAGTGACACCAACACCACATCACAAGGATGTTCTGATACTTACTATCCAAAAAAAAAAAGAGGGCAGCATTAGGGCTGCTCTGAAAGACCACAAAGAACTTGTTGGTGAGCAGAGGACCAACACACCAAAACAATTCTGCAGCCACAGCCACACTCCAGGCCTGTCTGTGCTTTAAAGTGAGATACGGTTCCACTCACATGAGTGAGAGGAGGCTTAAAAAGCCATGGTTGCAACTGATGTGTCTCCGTCCCACCACAGCATGGGGCCCACTCTTGCTATTTTATGATTTAGTTTTGTATAATTTTCCATTAGACGGGGTTTCCAAATCTGAGGCAAGTCTATTTTATAAAATAAATTGAGCTCTCTCCTATCTGCACAATAAATATTAAAACATCATCACTGCAGTTTTAGGCAGGGGATGTTTATGTAAGAACATTGCGCAGATGTGGTGGAAGGCTAATAAAGCAATGCTAATTATCTAATCAATCTTTCTTAACCTTTGTCTAAGACAACACGTAGCGCTTGTGCTGAGCCTAGGTCCGTTTTTCAGGGTCCAAATAATGTTGTAATCATAGCTGGAACATGTGGGTTCACTGGAAACTTCTCTTTAAAGGCAGCACTGTCAGCTTACACAGAAATCTGTCTATAAGCCATCTGTTGCAGAAACCGGTCATTATCAATTTCATCAATCTGTTCCCAAATTTTGCAGATGCCAGCCACCAGGAACCATCTGTTGGTGTCAAAAAAGTAACAATTCAATAAGCAGATTATTTGGGGAGGAGGTGGGGAAATATGCTGCAATATTTAGCGCAAAAGGCAAACTTGCTAATTGTTGCAGTTCTACACTACCGACCTACAACTTTTCTTTCGGAGCGGTGCCAAGCTCATTGATTAGCCATCAGTGGGAGGGAGATCTCCAGAAGACGGTAATAACCATCAGCGGTAATGAAACCGGAGAACTGACACCTACTCCTGCTGTAACGTATTGGCCAACAGCGTCCGGGCTGGTGCTAGCAGTGACTTTCCCAAAGTCACCAGTGCAATTTGAGCAGCTTTGAGTGATTACCTCTAGCAGTAGTGGAGGTAGTTTAAATAAAGACAGCACGTATAAGTGGGCTGAGATTGTACATTTCCATGGATTTATTCAGTCTTGTGACTGAAAACAAGCTCCACATCTGTTTCGCAAATGATCGTCCTTCACTGTGACGCTCACCATTGCTGGAACCATCTGGAGGACCAAATTTGAAACCCCTTGAGCCCTCCTCTGCGATCTGGCAAGGCGCGTAGCTCTGACAAACGCTGCATTTCTTTACAACCCCACTAGAAAAAGCTGCCAAAGCCATGCCGAGCAGCGGGCTGGGGGCCGACCTCAGGACTGTAGGAGTCGGGTCCAATAGTGGGGACAGGCCCGAGCTTCATCTTTTGTGACAGAAATAGGAGAGAGAAATCATAGAATAACCAGGTTGGAAGAGACCCATCGGATCATTGAGTCCAACCATTCCTATCAAACACTACACCATGTCCCTCAGCACCTCACCACCTGTACATTTAACACCTCCAGGGAAGGTGAATCAATCCCCTCCCTGGGCAGCCTCTGCTAGTGCCCAATGACCATTTCCATGAAAAAAAAATTTCCTAATGTTCAGCCTAAATAGCATGTTTTTGGTTTCTCTTTTTATCATTTATATGTCTGCAAGCTCACATATTAACCATCCCACTCAGTAACTTCAATGCGAACCAGCACAAAACCAGCCATTTGGCTGCCCTCAAATTACTCGAGCCTTTTATACCCATTAACTCCGCAGGGTTTGCTTGTTCCCAAGATACCTCTGCAGAAGCCACTACAGTTTCTTCGTGCCACACCATCTATAGACACAGAGAACCAAACCCTAGTGCAAAGTGAAGCATAGGCTGAGAAGTAAGATCAAAGATAGAACTGCTAGCCAGAATTCACGACCCCTGCTAACAATTACATTTTCCCTTTGTTTTCCTCGTCCATAGAGAATCCTGCTTTGACAAATACCTGGCAGTTAAACGTGTAATGCTAGAATAATAAAGCACAGAAGCTCCGTGTTAATGAATAACTCTTGCAGCGAGAGCAAAAGTCATTTGTTTTCAGACACAACTTTCTCAAGAAACAAAAAACCTAAATTCAGGTTCAGTTTCTAGGAGGATATGCGTTCAGAAAGTGCTTCCATTTGCAGTTTCTAATGGATTTTAACTTTTATTTGGGTCAGCTGCATAATTATGTAAGCAGTTGTTTTCTGGGAGAGTTGCTGTGTCCACACAGCCGGTCTCGGGACTCTTTCATCACAGCAATTTGGGTTAAATCTATATGTTTCAATCTCACTTAAAAATGTAATAAAAAAAGACTAAGCCATTTTCTTCAATCAAAATAGAGAGTGTCTGCAAAACTGCTTTACCCTCTAATCACCCTCTTAAGGACTTGCAATTCCTTATATATAATCTGGTAAATAAACTGTATCATGAAAGCACGTGAAACTCCACTTGCAACACTTCCAGTTCAAGAAAGCAACAGCTCTTCCCTTCTGACCCTCAGAGCTGTTTTCTTTGGATAAACATTCCCCATAAATCACAAGTGGAAGGAACCAAGCCAGAGCTGATAAACGTGTAGAATCATAGAATCACCAGGTTGGAAGAGACCCATTGGATCATTGAGTCCAACCATTCCTATCAAACAGGAGTAGGGTAGAAGTGAGCATTCTCCATTAAGAAAGGAGCATAGAGGCAGGCCAGGAAGAACAACAGAGCAAATTCATATGTTAGGGTTCCAAAAACCCTAATTAAATGTTCATTGATGCTGTCGGGGGGCAAAGAAATGCAAATATTAAACCAAGGATGTGAGTGCTGGGGAGGGCAGGCAAAAGGCAGCAGGAGAAGCTGAAGTTTGTAAACATTTTACAGGAATTTCAATAGCTGAGCAGTTCACTGGGAGAAGAAATGGAGGAAAAAAAAATAAAAGCTCAATATTCATATGCTGTGCAGCGAAAGCCATACCTGTGTGGGATTGTTGCAAATGGATTTGGCTGCGCTTAGTGTTTTCAATTTTGTGTTTATAATAAAGGGTAGCTAAACTCTCTTAGTCACAGCTGAACATCAACATGCAGACCTGCAAGGATAACCGACCTTTTTGAATGTTAATTATCTTTAAAAGGCCTATTTGCCCAGAATTGTCTGAACCAGCTGTAACCAGCCACTAGTGTCACGGAGGAGAAATGATGAACGTCATGAGGAGTCGTTTGATATCCATTAAAGGGGAGGAAAGTCATTAAAACATATTGGACCCAGGGACCTTATGGAACAAAAAGAAGGTAATTACTTTAGGCTCAGATTTACCTGCCTAGGCTAATCAATAAAAAGACAACCTGAAAAGGAGAGAGGGAGTAGAAAGAACATGTTTTGATATGTCTGCGAGGAGCACCTGTCACCAGGGCAAAAGAAAAGGTCAGTCTGCCTGCCTCTGAGAGCTGCTCATCCAGCTGTGCCTTGCGAGGGAAGAGGAGTCTCACCAGGGAGCAGGAGCCAAAATACAAGTTTTCAGAGGAACTGTGGGTCAGAAAGGCTGTGTCAGCACCCCCTCAGTCAGGTCGCAGCTTTGGCTGGTTGTGTGACCTTGGGAACATCACTTAGGACATGGTCAGGTCGCACTAACTAAGCTGAGAGAGGCACCTAATTAGGTGTCCTCGTTTTGCTGTCACTATATGGATATGAACCGTCCTCACAGGGGCCGAGTTGGGTGTAGTGGAGCATTTCTGAAGCTTAAAGCACATCTTCAGTGGCTCAGCAGCTCTGTGGAAGTAACCAAGCTGCTTTTCCATCCAGCACGGCGGTAAAGATTAGCTGAGCAAAATTTTCCTGGATTATGCAGGATCTTCTGGGGCTCTCCATGGCCAGATGGCTCAGAGGCACCAGGATTCAAGCCCTCACAAAAGTTTGCTGGCTTTTAAACACCCTGGCAGGCACAAAGCTCTTTGAAAAACATGATCTCACCTAATCTCTTTTAAAACGTAACGTCGATTTACTCCTTCACCAGGATATGTGCAAATTAGCTCAGCTCTAAAGGATGAGCGAGGAAGGCTTAGGGACAGAATAGCCATGAGCATCTTGTGACACAGAAGCGATGCTTGTCCTACCTCCACTAGAATCAGTGGGCATTTTGGCACAATTTTTTTTCTCTAATAGCAAAGTTGCTGATTTTATGTGCTGTGCAAATTAATTGCTTTTTTTTTTCCCAAAAAACAATCTATCCTCTGAGCCACTTAACGGAACTCCATGTGTCTTCCAAAATGAGACATGCAAAAACCCCACTAGTAAGTTTTGTATCATTATTCATTCTAATTAAAATCTTTGTCAAGGGAATCTATTGCCTTTTTTTCCTATTTTCTGCTCGGATGTTGCAGTCCTTGACATTACGCTGTGGCCTATGAAGACACAGAATATTAATGGCTCCCATTCTGGAAAAATATATTGAGTCTGCTCTACTATTTTGACCTTTTCAGTACATTGTATTTTGATTAACTGGCCGCCTTGCTTCTGCCCCACAGGTCTGAGAGGCTATAGAGGGACAAATAGGTGGAAAAGCTACCAAATCACATTTCTAATCACTAGGGTGGTTAAAGGGGCACAATAAAACATGACATCTCATGGACTGGCTGAGGCACTCAGGCTGTGATGTAACCACACCTGTAGAGAGGAGTGGAAACCACAAGCAAAAAGCACCACGATCACATGAGCATCTCTTCCATCTTGCTATTCTGCATTTCTTTCTCTCAGTAGCCTCCAAGACTGCTGTCGTTCCAGAGAGCCAATTAATTCAAGTCACAAATATCTGCCCTGAATTCTTGCAGGTAATTAGCACCACAGGTTATCAACAGGAAGCTGGTACCCACAGGCACTTCAGATAATTGTGTTTCAATATTGGCACATTTCTGCTTACCACAAAAGGTCACTTCAGTTTCTCTCCTCCATTTTCTCCTTCTCTTTTACTAAATGAATGAAAAAATCATTATCGTTACTTGGAATGCTCTAAACAGTTGACAAAGGCTTCGGGTATTAAAGAAAAGACATGAAGACATGAGTGACGTGGACACTTTAGGAGGTTGCAAAATTATTAATTTCTAATCCTTGGTTTCAGATGTAAACTTTCTGAGCACACCAGTCACTGACAAAAAGCCCAAAGTGTAGTTAATTATTATTTTTTTAATTTAAAAAATTTTCACAGAAAGGGTCATTGGGCACTGGAACAGGCTACCCAGGGAGGGGGTTGAGTCACCTTCCCTGGAGGTATTTAAGACACAGGTGGATGAGGTGCTAAGGGACATGGTTTAGTGTTTGATAGGAATGGTTGGACTCAATGATCTGGTGGGTCTCTTCCAACCTGGTTGTTCTATGACTTTAAATACTCATGGACCTGAATTAAATTCAAAGAAAAGCAGTGGAAAGAATACATAACTCTAATGCAGCAAAACCGTTGCTCACTTTAACCAGCATCTATCATTTGGGTAAAGCTGGTTTTAGTTCTGCACAGATTTGGAGGGCTCTGTACTTGTTACAAGAAATTGCGAAGGGTAACCATTCATTTAATTATATGATGAATAGCTTCCACAAAGAGACTAAGCATTATACATGAAGGACCATGTAATTACTTTGTAAATATAGGATTATATCTGTCCTTGAAACAATAAAACAAGTTAAATCAGCCTTGCAAATGTGTACTCCCCACTCACAGTGAGTGAGTCATTCTGTTGCAGAACTAAATTACAAATCATCATCATCTTTACAGAATGGTCACAGCGAAAGGACAGCTGTGATGGTTTTGTGACAGGGTCAGACAATTTCAAGGCAAGGCAGTGTTAAGTGTAAATTTCAGTAATGGCAAAGCCTTATCTGCAAGAAGTATTTCAGAGCGTGCAATAACTTTGTAGTCGCCTTGGACTGCTGAATCAACCCATGTATTGAAAAAGAAGTCGTCAGCACTTATGCTCTGCTAAGCTGAAGTTATGGATCAGAAGTATCACTCCTTGTTAAAAGTTTGGGGTTGGACTGTGGCTCTACAGCTTTTAATTTCATAGAATCATAGAATCACCAGGCTGGAAGAGACCCATCAGATCATCAAGTCCAACCGTTCCTATCAATCACTAACCCATGTCCCTCAGCACCTCATCCACCCGTCCCTTAAACCCCTCCAGGGAAGGTGAATCAAACACCTCCCTGGGCAGCCTCTGACAGTGACCAGTCACCCTTTGTGTGAAAACCTTCCTCCTAATGTTCAGCCTGACCCNATGGTAACAGGAGAATTTTCTTCTCCATGGGCTCCACTTACTTATTATATCGTTACTTACCCACCGGATCGAGTCCATTATTTATATCGTTGTGTTAGCTTCTGGTGCCTCTCCTGCCTTTTTCAAGACAAAGAGCCTTGCTATTTACCCTAGCATTTTCTGCAAGAGCTCAATCACAGTCACTTGATCTTCTCAGACAGTTATTTGCTAATTGACATAGGTATCCATTATGCCAGCATATACAAGTATAGCAAGTGAAAGCCAAAATCATCCCAGAATCTCCAGGTTGGAAGAGACCCACCGGATCGAGTCCAACCATTCCCACCAATCTCTAACCCGTGCCCCTCAGCACCTCATCCATCCCCATACAGAGAGGTTTGCATACACAGTCCTGTAACACTAGTTTTTGTGGTGCCAAAATTAATCAAATAAATCTTTTCTTTCTGAATTGCTTAAAGACAAGATCTCATATGGAGTGCATTAACAACAGGAGTTGCTTTCAGTTACTCCCGTTCTGTCATTGCTGCATTATTACACTTAGGGATTTTTTTTATTGTATCATTAAAGTTAATGAAATCTTATAGACACAGAACCAGTGGGTGGTGCAATAGGGAACATTAAAATCATACTCTTGCTTCAATCAGTCGCAAAAGCAGAAAGCCAACCACTTAACCGCTAAAAAAAATGTAAAGACCTTGCTTAAAGAAACATCATGGCCCTTTAAATACAGAAAAAAGGAAAAAAATCAACACTGTCTCAGTAAAAGTGCAATTCCCAGTTGACTTCAGGAGATCAATACTCACTTCATACGGTACAAAACTTTTTCTTTAACCTTTATTCAAGGTACAACAGCACAATCAATCAGGGTTTCAGCCCCGGTGACCTTCCCCAGCAGCGTGAATAGCCCAGTGTGCTCCAAAAGCCCTTTACAACTCCAGCCCCTAGGAGAAGCTGACCCTGACTGTCCCTCCAGATGAGCAGTTTGTCACACGCTCGCCCCACGGCCCCGTGAAGCTTCCTGGTCACTTTGGGAGATGCCTGTGCATGAGCAGCCAGGCTCCAGCTCACCTGCCCCGCAGCGCTCTGCTTGTCATTGGGCTACAACACATCAAACGTCAGGGTGACCATGAAAAAAATAAAAGCTTAACTGATAGTTTGTCTAAGAAAGCAACAGACTGTTCACAAACCAAAAGATCTTTTATTTCCTTTATTTTTTCCCCCCTTCAAAACTTGCTGCTCTAAATGAGTCAACGAGAAGGTTTACATGTTATCATCTGCTGTAAAAAGGAATGAAGTGAAACAGCAGGAGAGAAGGTCACCTTAGATCACCTACTTTGAATAGAGATTGTTTCGTTAAACCAAATTAATCTTTTTTTTATTTTTAATAAGGTCATTGAGTTATTTAAGTTTTTACGTACAAAAGCAAAATGCTTCTCACTGCAGCCAACTGCTAAAGCAGAGGGAACATCATTCCCAACTTGAGTCACATCTAAAAATCTGTATCAGGAGTCCTGCAAAGCCATCTGCATCTTTCTGTGGTTCATGCTTCTACTTCATCTCTCAATAAAAACACACACACCAAGAAATTCTTTGCTCCTTCGATACCAGGTTTCCAGTAACTGATCTAGGAAGCATAACTCCCAGGCCTAAACTGAGCTCAAACTGGCTCCTGCCCAAGCATGAGAACCATTGCTGCTTGAGCAGGGCTACTAAAAGTTTCAACCCTGTAATCTCAAAGTCCACGCTCTCACGAAATTCATAATGTCATACAACCCTTGATGGTGCAGCTGAGGCATGACAGGCACATCCCACACTGGCTGCGTGCAAGCACTCGTCTCCACAAACAGCCTGAGCCTGTGCTAGTTATGAGCACCAAGATTTGCAGGATCCCGTAAAAAGCAGAGTCAAACAGAAATCAAGCCTGGATCCCCATGGGTATTTCCTCATTTCATGAGTTACAAAGAGGGTAATACTCTCTGTTTATACCGATACGCTACAAGTGACTCTGTGGATGGTGACGATCTCTCTGACCACAAGCTGGAAAACCTCATTTTGGTTTCCTTTTTAACTGATAATGGTTATTTTCAGTGTATTTACTTTCAGGTCTATCCCTGAGCATACTCAGGGGACCATTGCCCATACATACAGGAGTTTCCTTAAGATGCTTATGTGACAGAGATGTGTGTGAGCAAACACTGTTGCACGATTTTCAGCTACCCGGACCTGAAAGGCAGGAGGATGTTGGGTGTGGGTTAGATTTCTTTCTGCCTCCTGAACATGTCTGGATGGAGGTGCCAGTGATGGTTGCCTTAGAAACCAGCAGAAGTTATCTTGCCTGGCCAGGGCAGTCTCTCATGCTGCCAAGAGCAGGGAGGCAGCAAGGCAGGTACAAATGTTCATGCTGAAAAAGCTAAAGGCTTTTCTGCTCTGTGTGAAACAAGAATGCCTCGCAGTGAAAGCATCAGCCAAGCCCAGGGTCCATCAGCCCCTCTCCAGAGCCAGGAGATCCAGCACCAGACTGCTGCAAACCAGGGCCCAGCATTTCCAGGAGGTCCTTTGTCCAGGCAGAAGGGAGGTGGATTGTCACTAAGTAAATCCCCAGGGATGGTCACAGCTCCTATGCTTATTCTGCTTCATAGATGGGAGCAGTAGGACAAGTTCTGTCCTTTTATGATGATTTTTTTTTTCTNGGTACAAATGTTAATGCTGAAAAAGCTAAAGGCTTTTCTGCTCTGTGTGAAACAAGAATGCCTCGCAGTGAAAGCATCAGCCAAGCCCAGGGTCCATCAGCCCCTCTCCAGAGCCAGGAGATCCAGCACCAGACTGCTGCAAACCAGGGCCCAGCATTTCCAGGAGGTCCTTTGTCTCTGTCCAGGCAGAAGGGATGTGGATTGTCACTAAGTAAACCCCTAGGGATGGTCACGGCTCCTATGTTTCATCTGCTTCATAGATGGGAGCAGTAGGACAAGTTCTGTCCTTTTATGATGATTTTTTTTTTCTTAAACAGTGAGGTAATCTACATATGAAATGATCATAGAATCACCAGGTTGGAAAAGACCCACCGGATCATCGAGTCCAACCATTCCCATCAATCACTAAACCATGTCCCTCAGCACCTCGTCCACCCGTCCCTTAAACACCTCCAGGGAAGGTGACTCAAAGGCTACTGCTTTGATCATCTTTATTTTAATTATCAGCATGGCTCCATTGACATCAAGCTCTACTAGAAACACAAAAATCAGTGGCCGATAAATGAAAAAAAAAAAGGTTGTAATGGGCCAGAGAGGATTATATTCTATTTTTGTACTTCTACAAACCGTGCAAGCAAGAAAAGTAAACAAAGATGTTAGAAGTTATTTAAAGAAAGGTGTTTGACAACATCCCTTGAAAAAGGTTTAAAATTTACATATATTTATGCCAAGGGTTTCCCAAGATGTTTGAAATAATATTCATGGTTTCTAGGGTGAGTGGAAGAGTGGGGCAGGGGGGGAGTGGAAGAGTGGGGTAGAAAGGAGTAAAATAATATACAAATATTTGAAAACCAACTTTCAAATGTATTTAAATCCCTTCCAAATGCAATCTAAAGGTCTGCAGCATGTGCAATCATTGCCTTCAGTGCCATTTTTGTCAGTTCAGTGCAGTACTCAAAATCCATTTAATGCTATAAAAAGCAGCCTTTTTCATGAATTCTGATTTATTTAATATTAAATTTCGGTCTAATATGGCACAGAAGCAGCAAAAATTGTGCTCAAAGCAGCGGCCAAACTTACTTTCCACTTTGACAGGTGAACAAGAAGTTATTAAATTTTTGTAGAGCACCTTCCAAACCCTTTGTAGCTGAGTTTCCTTATTAAGAAATGCAATTTCACTCGGGTGCTGCAACAGCAAAACACAACATGTTAGGTCATGGCTAACAATGGAGACACAAATGTGAACACAGAACTAACTCTTTCGTTTTCTTGGGAGTGCAGCACTAACAAAAATGGAAATCAAGTCCAAAGCCAGAGCTGCTGCCAAGTCTTGGCCAGTGCTGAGCGACACCAGTGGCCGCTGGATGTGGATTTTAGCAGCAACTGAGCACAGTCACTTCCAGCATCAGCGCGAGCAGGGCATGTGAGCCTCTACCCTTGAACTTAGGGTGCACTACGAGACCTCAGTACTATTTTTGCTGGGAGGAGGAAGCAGCTACAGCCTCTTCTGACGCCTCATGCAGCAGCTTCTTAGTATCATAGAAACATTTAGGTTTAAGATCATGGAGTCTAAACCTGGCATTGCCAAGACCACCAACTTCTGCACCCAAGACAAGGAATCATAGAATCACCAGGCTGGAAGAGACCCATCGGATCATTGAGTCCAACCATTCCTATCAAAGTTCATGAAGTTCATGAGCTGCCAGTTCAACAATCATCCAAGATGTACTAAACCCAGCAGCTAAACCAAAGTGTAGTGTCTGACAAAGAACTTCTTCCCCTGCAAGAGAAAGCGCTTGCCCCTAGATGAGGAGAAAAGGCTGATGGATTTATCTTGATATCCTGTTTCCTTTAATGAAACTGCGGAATGATTGCAGACCGGAGTAGGGGTATAAAATAAAGCAATTATTACATCCACGAGACAAGCAACCAAATAGATTGAGCTGAGCTCCAAAATTAAGATGTCAGCAAGAAACAATTATTTATCCTGGCTTTTCTCTGGGTTTGAATTAAGGATACTTAACTTCACCAATGACATTAGTTACTAGAAATGGTGAGAATGACTAATGGCCTGTAAGTAAATTCATTTTACATCCTATCTATTAATGTGTTTTGCTGCATTTTGACCAGGAACAATGTCCCCCAACCTTGGTGCAGAAGGACAAATCCTTGGATGAAGTATGGCAGCAGAGCCAGCTGTAAAACCAACCCAGAATATCTGTACTGCATTTTTCATGCGTGGATATCTAACAAATCAGGCTCCAATACAAAACCAATAAAAAAGATCTCTGGCGGATCAGCAAATGTCCTTCTGAATCAGTTCATACTGGTTGCATTTGTGCTAGTTCCCTGCTTTCTCTCCTCAGGTGCTTATGTAACTGAGATTTAATTAAATATCCCTGAGAATGTACTCATCCAGCTCCTACAGCGAGTTCTAAATCAGCAGCCCCACGGTAGGAAATGAACTGGTGGAGCTGAGCAGCAGAGGCTGTGCTTCTGCCAGCAGTCACCAATCCACAGCTCCAATCTCAAATTTTACCTACCAACCAGCCAGCCACAGCACAAACTCAAATTGCAGCTGACCTGGGGACACTCATACAGAGAAAAAGGTTGCATTTGTCAAACAGACGAGCTATTAGAAGGTATTTGCTGAGCTTGGCTCTGTAATTTGCAAGTGTGCAAGTGTGAGAGAACAGGTTGGCTGCACTTACGAAGCATGGACATCCTTGAGTGCTGCCTGGGGCCAGCTCTGCAGGAACTGTGGGTGCAGAGAGGTGCCTCCATCCACATGTCCTGTAGGACGTTCCACCATCGCGCTCAGCTAAGTTCCTTGAGCACAACCCCTCAGCAAAGCAGCACTGATCCGCTCAGGACTAGTGTTTAACTAAGAATAAGAGGAGCTGTGCAAGGAAAGTACAAATTACATCACGCTTACTGCGTAAATTCAGGTCCTGAGGCTGCAACGTGCTTAATGTCATTGGGACGTGATTTGTGAAGCCTTTTCCCACAAGTCATTTTTCAAGCCCAAATGAAAGCATCGGCTAGTCCCTTACAAGCCAGAGAAGGGAAATGATACGTCAGTCACTGCTGGTCCATCTCCTTTCAATCTCCTCCTGACCCCTTCAGAGGACACTAAGTCACAACTCTCATTTAAAGATGTTCCTTTCTCATTCATCTTTACCACTAAAGACACTTAAGGGCATTATTCCCCCGACATTGCCACAAGCTCACCCAGTTGCTGAGGATGTGGGAGAGGTAGGGGGAGAGTAGAAATGAGGCAGGTCTTAAATGAGAGCAAAAAAGAATTAAAAGCACGGCCGGGAAATAGTTTTTCCAGATTGTACAGAGTCAGCTTTGAAAAGCAGGTAGAGGGCAGGGAAGAAGCCTGCTTTGTTTTCTCTGTGCAAGGTTATGTTCCCCTATATTTTACCCACCAACATTATAATTCTGTTTCTAAGCCTAATAAGTTTCCCACAGAAGCCCTATTCATTCTTAAACCTGTGACTGCTGATTCAGGAAACTGGCGTCAGTTCACACTGAACTAAAATAGCAAGACAGGGACAAGAAAATAAAAGGCAACATCACGCTTTTACCCAGAAGAAAGACACAGGCTGGGGGAACTTGACAGTCTAATTTTGCTGATCATCAGTCTCTGCAATAGGCTCTGCAACCAATTGATTAAACATAGGCTGTAAGAGCCATGGTTTCACAAGAAATCTGACCTCTCTTATGCTACAATTTAGAGATAAACATAGGGTCTAATTCCCCCCATCACCATTCCAATTCATCACGGTGAAGTGCTGAACATCTGTGCTGTAATGCTCACGCTGAGAAAACCTCTCGAATGTGGATATCAGGGGTAGTAAGAACATGACAGAACCATGATACAGATTCCCATGAGCATTGTGAGACTTCCAGACCAGAAAAAAAGAGGATTATTCTCCTAGCTTTGAAGCAGATGCTATCTCTGACTCAGAAAGACTTTTAGTTTCCTTTTGCAACAGAGAACAACGCTGCACAACACGTGGTAGCACCAAAGAGAAAGTTTGCAGCCTCACACACCCCCAGCTCCTGACTTCAAAGAACCATTTTGATGCACACAGCACTCCAGGCTACCCCAGCACCTCTGGGCTTTCTTCAAAGCCTACCAAGAGAATATTAGCAAATATGCCGCGTGTTTTTTTCATCTTGACGGCTGTTGTGGAGTAAGTGGTCTAATACCACTAAAATCTGCTTTTTGCCTTTCAGCATCAGTTTCACACTTTTGTCCCATGAGACCACGTTTCCGCGGGCAGCCTCACCTGCCTCTTGACATTGCTGCCATTTCTCCTCTCTTCACCTTTTCCGTCTGAAAAATCACTGACAGACACATGTCAAACATTTGATTTCATTGGCCCTTTTCCCTTCATAGAATCACAGAATCACCAGGTTGGAAGAGACCCACCAGATGAAGTCCAACCATTCCTATCAAACACTAAACCATGTCCCTTACATCTGGTCTTTACATACTTCTCTCTTCCAAACCTACTGCATTTCGCTGTGCTAAGAGAAATAATAATTAATGCACAAATACTCAAAGGACAACAAGAATTTCTGTGTTTGTACACATTCTCTAAGGTTGTTTCTCTCATAATTGAAGTCTTGGAATTCTCTTTGAAGCTGTTTCAATTGGGGAAGAGCTGGATCTTGCCAGCTGTAATAACACTGATGTTTGTCATCGAAGAGGTCTCTCTTGATTTGGTTTGTTCTTTCCGCTGATACAATCTGCTAAGCAGCCAACCTCGTCTTTATTTATTTATTGGCTCTACTCAAGCAATGGCTGCAAGTTAATTACGGTTTGGTGGTTTTGTAACGTGAAAACATGCTGTAAAATGTTTTTATCAGTGATCAGATCCCTGAATTGCTCTGTTAATTGTGACCTGGCTTAATCACAAAGAGTACTCCAATTCAGTAGACAGCTACTCCAGCTTATCTTTGTGGTCACAAGGCATGTTTCCCTGGCAGAAAGTGAGGTGAAACCATTAGATGTGCTTTGGGAATGATGCTAATTTCTCTATCGAGTGCTCTCCCTTTAAATCCTCCACCATTCATACTATTAAAAGAACCAGAGAAGCAACCCAGCCTTTTTGCGATAATTTATAACCTCTCAGCAGCTAAGAGCACGTTATACATAAACCCCTGCACGATCCATCTCCGCCCCGCGCAGACTCAACTTTTGTTGGCAGATTTGTCAATCACGTTTATAGGCTCCTTTCTGCCGCACAGCCAGGAATTCTGATCCTATTTTGATCTGTGTCATAAAAATGTACTAGGACTGATATACACCCAAGGACTCTCTGTTGATTTGTTTCTGTCATGCAAGCTATGTCTAATTTATGTATAACTTATTCTATTACATCACTTTGTAATCATATTTAATTTAGATTTATTCCCGACAGTTCACGCCGGCTCCAGGCATTTAATTAAATTTTGCCCTCTTAAGCCACTTTAGTCAGTTTAGATTTCAAACGTGATGTAAGTTTTGCCTTGGACAGCTCCTTTCTATCCACAACCTTTGAATTGGTAATTTGCACGGTCGCATCTTACATGACACTTTCAAGAACTCCTTTAAAACCCGGCCTTGATGCTGCGCAGCACAAGCACGCAGCGAGTACCAGGTGAAAATCGCAGGGAGGGGAAGCACAGCACCATCCAGCTGTGCTTTAACAGGATCTACACCAGTTAAATTCTACTTTACCACATTTAGAAATACGCACTTGCAAGCACCCAGTCAAAAATGGCACAAGGGTGAAAGGGTGAGGTCAAATTAGGGATTGTGAAGCTAATAAACTGTGATATTAAACTGCAGGTTTGGCTTGAAGGCTCAAATTAAGAATCAAATATGCGTTTCATAAAAAAAGTTAGCTAGAGTAATCCTGAAAAATTATAAAATGCAGTTAATCTCAGTTCAAATTATTGTTATTCATGATGGTTGCCCTTTAGGGGATGCACATGAAAGTATTTAGGAAAAGAATAAAAATACATAACTGAAAATTAGGGTTAAAAGACAACATTAAATACAATATTTATTAACTAGTTTGGTTTTCTTCCCCAATTTGAATTAATAAGCAAAAATATTTTGGATGAGCAGGAGTTTTGATGGTTTCCTAAGAATTCTTCCTCTCTGGCTGATCACTGGTTTTATCTCTCCCCTTCTGCTGTTACTGACAAATTACAGCATTGGGGAGAGCACACTTTAAATTTCCCTTTGTCCTGCGATTTGCCTCACCGCAGTTCTTTGGACATGAACAAACCACATCAAGTTTCACGTTTGCTCTCCTCCCTACTGCAAATCCTCCCTCTTATCTTTTTTCCTGCCGCTTTATCAAGTTTAATATCATCAAAATGCAGACAAGACGTGACTCTGTCTTAGCCACACACCTACGCGCATTTTATTATGGTTTGGAGTTCCTAAAGCACTTCAACAATCTGTCTGCTGCTTTCTTTTTCAAGCTCACGACAGAGCATGCTGCAGAGGCAGGTGGGCTAATCGTAATGCAAATCCACTGAGAAACCAGTCACTTAAATTCCACTATATATTTTAATTTTTCACTCAGTGATAAGACATATCGTGCCAATATAATTCAATCTTCTTACATTTTTCATTAATTAAATAAATAATCTCAGGATAAAGTCCTCACTCCTCATGCAGATCTCCTTCAAACGAATGCAGAGCAAACCCTACATCCCCCTTCAAGGATTTTGATGCCAAGTAAATATGAATTCCAGGAAACAGCAGGTTGATGGACACAGGTAGCCCACGCAGGTAAGCACCCAGCCTCTGTGAACATTTCAGAGGAAGGTGTAAGAAACCTTTTGCTAAGAACAATCAGCCTACAAGGAGCTTTCCTGCAGCTGATAAAGCTCAGGTGTTGGGTTAAGAGTGTTTATACCTCTTCCATAATTCTTGACTTTCTTTTTAGGGTAGAGCCATTGTTTCAGCTCTTCCTCCCCCAGCCCAGCATACTCCTAGCAACCACANCTCCAGGGAAGGCGAGTCAACCACCTCCTGGGCAACCTGTTCCAGTGCCTAACGGCCCTTTCCATGAAGAATTTTTTCCTTATGTTGAGCCTGAACCTCCCCTGGTGGAACTTGAGGCCATTCCCTCTCATCCTGTCCCCTGTCACTTGGGAGAAGAGTCCAGCTCCCTTCTCTCCACAATCAATCTCACAAACCTGAACCAGCCAGGATTTCTGCACATCACTGCTGGATTTTAGCAGTATTGCAGCAACCCACTTACTGAATGAAAATATCGCAAAACTCTCTTTTTCTTCTCAGATTTTATAGCACTTGGAAAAGAGCAAATGGACAATTCACTTGAATAAACAGCCACCATTATAGGCAAAGATAGCAAAATGAATCTTTGGTGGTACAAGTGCTATCGTTGCCAGAGTGGTCATTTCTATACCTCAACTTTCATAGGGATTATTCTCTTCTAGGAATTACACACTTCTATGAAATTTCTTTTGCACTCCATATCATAACATTTGGTGATTGTATAAAAGTAGAAGTCAGGAAAAATTTATTTCATTTACTTGCTTTCTATTTGTCCCTCCCTATCAGAGGTCATTTTTCTACAGGAGAGTACTCCCCTACTCCAGCAGGGCTGCTCCTTGTCATTTGCCTTTCATCATTTATTTTCAAAGCTACTCTATAAACACTCTATCAATGCATTACTGATAATCTTCCCAGAATTTTATCAAGGAAAGGCACAGGTTTCCGTTGTCAAGAGGCCTTTCTCTGAACCTCAAGCGCTGACACGTTTTTTGACAATTTATCTAAAGTCAATTGTCTTCTATTGACTTTTTTTTTTCAGCTGCTTCCAGAATGATGACGCTTTTTTCGGTGTGACAGTTCATCCGGCTTGCTATATTCTCTGTTGCTTTTGATTTTTCCTTACTATACGTAAATCTTGACAAAAACCTGTACCTTGCTAAAAATATCTAATTTCAATGAGTTTCATTAATTTGTCATGTGCTGTTGCCCTCACCGCCATCAAAAATTAGAATCAACAAAATACTATTAAGCATCTTTGAGGTTCTAATTCGATAGCCAAATTCGGTATGTTTTCAGTATTTTTAACTTGTAGGACAGTGATGTGATACTTGCTCTCACCACCCTCTGGGAATCACCAAGTCCTCACCCAGGGCCAGACCACAGAAGATGCTGGAGCTGTCAGAGGAGGCACATCTGCTTTATCCCCATTGAAGCCAGCGCATGGTGGCCGTGTCCCTTGGGCATCCCGAGTCCCTTTGATCCATCAGCTCCTCAGTTTCCAGCAGGCCTGAGGTCTGACTCTGCATCTGCTTTTCTGTCAACTCATTTCAAAGTCCCCTCATGTTCAGCAGTGAGAGAGATGAAAGTATAATTTGCAAGCTTTGCTGAACTGGAACCACATGTCTGTTTTCCTTCTGAAACATACTCTTTCTTCACTACAACTCCATTTTCCTACATGTTCTTTCATTCTTTATACACAAACAACTTGATCAAGCTTCACTTTATATTCTTTCCAGCAAGCCATTTCAAGATTTATTCCAACCTTATGTTGCTGCAATGTCATGTTAGGAAGCAAATTAACTTTATTTTTACATCGCTTTCTTACAAAACTATCTGTTCAAAAAGGGATCTCTTCCTTTTCTAAATACCCAGGGGGGGTTTTATTCTTTTTCCAATTCCCATCACCCTCAACTTCCTTCCTTTCTTCTGTGCTTTTAGATTTCGTTCATCGCAGACTAACGAGGCTTTTCCATCACAACATACTAATAACACTCACACACCACGGGCTGGACATCAAAGCAGCTCAGTTTTCCCATTCTCCCTATCTAATGCACATGAGTCCAGAAGATGCTTCAAAGATCATTGGTCCAAGCCAGAACTGAGCTTTATGAGGCTGTAGCCATTCACTGTTTCCTAGCTAAGCAGAATGGAACTTGAACGAGGGCTTAATGACAAAGACAGGAAGGAATCAGGGGAGATTTAGGCTAGAGACTAGGAGGAAGTTTTTTACGGAAAGGGTCATTAGGCATTGGAATATGCTGCCCAGGGAGGTGGTTGATTCGCCTTCCCTGGAGGTGTTTAAGGCACGAGTAGACGGGGTCCTGAGGGACATGGTTTAGTGTTTGATAGGAATGGTTGGACTTGATGATCCAATGGGTCTCTTCCTACCTGGTGATTCTATGATTCTATGAATCCCCATTTTTCCAAACCCTTCTCCCCGTTAAACTTCTTATGATGTTTCTGGCACGCCTCAGATTCCTTGGAACCCCATGTCATAGATTTGTGCCTATTGATGGTAGCCAAATCTACACCGGTAAGCAATTCCTTTCCACCTCATAAAAGGCTCTTTAACTCTGACTTGCAGTTGCTAATTTTAAATTCATAGTCTGTCAATACCGAAAAGCCTTTTTCAGCAACTTCTGCCATGCATGTTCTTGGCTATTCCAGCAAGCTGTCCTCCGCCACATAAGAAGAGAACAAATAAATTCTAATCACATGCACAAATCTCCTTCCAATATTTGCTAAGCACTAAATCAACTCTTTATCTTTTCTCTTATTATTTCTCAGAATACTCTTAAAGCTCAAGAGATCCAGAAAATGAGAGGAAAAGTGCAAAGTGTGCCAAAAGAAATGGGTCGGGGGAACATTTTTTGAGTCAAAGGAGAAATCAGAGGTTTGAGTGATGGCTCACAGCTGACTAGTTGTTTAGGATGAGGAACCCAGCACTAGATCTGGGCTTTACTGAAGTCGAAGCTGATAACTAGACCAGAGCATTGAGAAATCTCTTGGGTGAAGAGATTTATTATTATTAAAGTAGAGATTGTATAGGAATTTTATGTAAGAGTTATAAGATAGAAGGGAAAAAGTCTGTCTTTTCTCTCTGCAGATGCTGGCACAGCCTCTTTCCATTTTGATCTCCCCTATGTTTTCAGTTATTATTTATTTATGGGATGTTCACCACCTTAAAAAAAATCGAAATCTGATTCAGAGTGAAATTATTCTATGCTCCTGAATGACTTAGGACCTAGAGTCTCTTTGGCTATTGATGGCAAAGGTGGTCCTCAGCAGGTATGAAATCTTTAATCTTTCCTCCTTGTGAACTCCTCAAAAGGAAAATCCACAAAGTCAGGCATTTGGGTCTGGTTAATAAAACCACCCAGCTCAGCCTTCCTCCCTTTCAGACCATCAATCCCTTTGTACACTTTCAGACTCAATCAAACCAGAAGTAAAAAATAAAACCAAGTTGTGGCTGGGTAAGGAACCCCACTATCACTCCTCACACGTTCTGTGAGCCCAAGGTCATAGTCTGTAGGGTATCCCACTCATCGTCTGCCCCCAAACCCCTTCTCCCCTCGTTGCAGGCAGCAGAAGGAGCATGATGACTGCAGTAGGTAGAAAGCATCATAGTAGCACTGGATGCAAAGGGACTCCCTTGCTCCCAGAGCCACGTTAGCTTCAGTTAGAGGCAAACTGCCTTTGCTTGCCCACAGCTCAGCTAAAAACGCCTCTGGGAGTAGCAGTGTTGTGCCCAGTCAGTGAGCAGAGCTGAGGAAAGAACGAGAGGTGGTCTCAAAGCTACTACAGAAGCAATCAAACCAGAGCTGAAAGCCTCTGTGTCAAACTGCAAAGTCAGAGAGAAATGGGACCTTTGAAATAGGCAAAGCCAATATGAACACAAAATGGGTTTTTTCCCCCAAGAAAAAATGAAGGAACCCACACTTAAATGTAATTGCAGCATGCAGCTGCACACAGACACCCTATTTTTTCCAGCTCTGAATCCAAATATTGCAAGGGGAATATATTCAATCTGGACATTGGGGTTCATGGGAGCACTGGAGGAGAAAGACCATCCTTCTGCTCCTTGGAGAGGAGAAGGAATGCCAATTGGGAGGTTTCCCTTATGATTATAAACTAATGATTTAGACTGGAAGTGATCCAGCTCCCTGCTCAAACCAGAGCCTGATCTGGTTGTTCTTACATGAAAACATACGCTGCTATTAGACAGACCAAACAGTATATATAATGCTGCATATATTTGTCATGGTCTTTTTGTTCTTTCAATTCAGATTTCATGTATATTTGCGCACGACCTATACAAAACCAAACAAGCTTACTCTGGAAAACCACCCAGCCAAATCCTGCTGATTCCTGCTAATAACCAAGATCTCATTGCAAGCTGCTGAAGCTAAAAAAAATTTAGCGAGTAAACAAGAAAATAAGCCGAGCTGAAAAGCAGAGTATTACAAACTGCTCTTTACTCGAGTTGTTACATTTCACCAACCTACAGCTGTTTGTAGAAAGCAGCCACATAATTTTCTGCTCTGTATTGTGGGGTGGTCAGAGGGAAGCAGGAGGTCAGAGCCAGTAACACAAATTATCGGAATGGCTCCAACCTCCTCACCAGAGCAGCAACGTCTTGCCTCCTGCAAACTGGTGAGCAATGGGATGGAGCAAGTCCCAGCAGGATGAGGAAACATTTTAGCCTGCTGCAAATTCAACACCATTTCTATAGGTCGTGTTACATGGCCCAAGAGGAGACCATTAGATCAAGTGACACGAAGCCATTAAGCATTGTATTTCCCCAGTGCAATTCCAGTAATGAAACACCTAGAGTTAGATGACCGCGCGCAACTCTAGCCAGCAAACATCAAAGCTGTTGCTACTCTGGAACTGTGGATGGATTAGAGGGGGTGTTATGTGTGAGCCAGAAGAGATACAGAGCCTGGGGCCAGGTCTGCACCCCGCAGCAGAAGGACACAGCCCGAACTGCTGCAGCAGATAAGCAAGTGAAAATGCGATTGCGAGAGGCAGGATGGCTCACCGAGTGCCTAAAGGCGCTCAGCTTCTCAAGGTGCCCTTGTGGCAGAGCTGTATGTTTTTGAGGTGTCATTTTGCTGATGATCAAAAGCGATAGGCGAGCAAACGCGCACCCCTGGGCGGCATTAGACAAATGCGATAGCTGTTACGGGGCTGGATTGGAGTGGATGCTGAAGCAGCAGGGTTCACGCTGACACCATCTCCTGTCTGCGGGCGAGCAGGACACTTTGCACCCTCTTGAGCCAGCCTGGATTATCCCAGGGCACGCGAGAGAGCGACAGGGTGCCACATCCCATCTCCGCTCAAGTGCTAACATACCCTGGGGTCAGTGCCAGGCTCATCCCTCTGCATTAAAAGGTTTCAAAGGAGGCTGTAGGGACACGCACAAGAGGTAGCGAGAGGCGAGATGTGCTCGCTGCCAGGGAGCAGGGGTGCACGCTGCTTGGCGAGCACCAGGTGAATGGACACAGAGGCTTCCCAGACACTCAGCCTTTCTCACACATTCACAACCCTAATAGATAAAGCAAATACAGTGAAATATATGGACTTAGAGGGTGACAGGGAAATGTAAGCAGATACCAAACGTGCCTGAAGGCAAGAAACCACCTCAGCGGATTGCTAGCTTCCCAGGGTAGCAAATACAGCTCTGCAGCTCCTCAACCCAGGAGAAAGTTTCCGAGAAGCCTCTAATTTCTCAGCAATCCTCCAACAGCTTGGTTTGGCACCCCAGTGTGCGACACCATACCTAACACTCTCCATTTGTCTTGCAGTGTGTCTATGCTTAGTAACCACCCCTGCACATCTCCAACCCTCCTTCTAATGCCAGCAGCAAGAGCAGGTGGTGTAATTCCTGGTAAGCACTGTGAAAGGGAAGGCTGGAAAAACTCTGCCGTGCTTGCCCCTGCTCCCAACCCTGCCCCAAACCCTCACACC
>WAAB01000299.1:9959-21094 GCA_013389865.1 Piaya cayana
GGGACAGGACGAGAGGGAATGGCCTCAAACTCCGCCAGGGGAGGTTCAGGCTGGACATAAGTTAAAAATTCTTCACAGAAAGTTTTACTGAGCACTGTCAGAGGCTGCCCAGGGAGGGGGTTGATTCACCTTCCCTGGAGGGTTTAAGGTGCATGTGGATGAAGTGCTGAGGGACAGGGGTTAGTGATTAATGGGAATGGTTGGACTCGATGATCCGGTGGGTCTCTTTCAACCTGGTGATTCTATGTTTCTAAATGTCCAAGAAGTAATTTTCTTAAAGACTAATCTTTAAATATTTGATTATAAATTAAATGGCTTCTGAAAGCATTCTGATAAAAATGAGTGCGTCTTCTCAGAAGAGTTGTTAATTATGATACAAGTATCTCACAGGAGCTGCACAAGCAGAAGGGATGGGCTGTGACCCAGAGAAAACAAAATATTCCTGAGCATTCACAGTTGTCTGCTTATGTGGGTGGGAAAATAGCTTGTTTCCAGATTGGCTCTGAGCAGTGTTTTGATGAAAAATTAGGTTTTGCCCTAACAAACACTAGAATGTTTTATGTCTTGGTCTGAAACAACGCATCCGATATCTGCGATTAATTTTCCCTACTCCCAGTGTTATGAAATTGCTTTGGAAAGTAGGTCATGTTTTGAATTGAAAAAGATCATAAATTATATACAGTTATAATAAGGCAATTCTTAATCTCCCACATTATAAAGTGCATGCCAAGAATTTTTAAAACTTGAAGAATTTCTCTGAATATATTTTTCGGAGATATGCCTTTACATCTTCACAATTTAAAAAGAAAAATAACTTAGTGATTGGGGTTTTCTTTAATTAACAAGCAAAAATATCCTGTAAAACTGGAAGCTCTTAAAAACAATGATGAATTACATGCTCAAGGGCAGATCTAACCTTGTGAACGATATATGGGAATAATATCCAAGAAATACATTTCTGGAGTCATAGAATCATAGAATAACCAGGTTGGAAGAGACCCATTGGATCATCAAGTCCAATGCAAAAATATGTTATTTCTATATTACCATAACTTTTTGAATGGATATGGAGCTCCAGTTCCTCCTCTTTGTTCCTCATGCGTTGGTATACAGAGATTTGAGGTGGCAGGTCTTTTGGTTCTGACCTTGGGAAGCAGCTTTTTTATCTGCTTGGTTTTGTCTGATTTCTTAGTTTGGAGTGGAAGCCAGAAAGTTCCAAGAAAACACATTCCTACCCTAGATATCAAGGATAAATTGGCAAATATTTTGAAGGAGATAGTCTGGCTCTACTTTTCAATCATCATAGTGAAAAGCATTTAAATGAGAATATGGTTAAGAGAAAAAACTTTTCCATATGTCACTGAATTCTCAAGGAATCATAGAACCACCAGGTTGGAAGAGACCCACCAGATCATTGAGTCCAACCGTTCCTATCAAACACTAAACCATGCCCCTCCACACCTCATCTACCCATCCCTTAAAACTCTGTTCTGATATTAAAATTTATATGCATTATAAATTACTTGATTTTTAAAAAGTAATCAGCTGGAATAGCTGCAGAAGTCAAAAATGTGTATACGCTATATGGTTCTTTACAATGCAGAAATGCTACTTCTAAGGCTGTTCAGTGTTGTTACTAGGAGAAGTCTGGCTGGAAACTGCCTGGAGGAGAAGGACCTGGGGGTGTTGGTTGACAGCAACTTAACATGAGCCAGCAGTGGCCCAGGTGGNGCTCTTCTCCCAAGGGACAGGGGACAGGACGAGAGGGAATGGCCTCAAGCTCCACCAGGGGAGATTTAGGCTGGATATTAGGAAAAAAATTTCCCAGAAAGAGTCACTGGGCACTCAACAGGCTGCCCAGGGAGGGGGTTGATTCACCTTCCCTGGAGGGGTTTAAGGGACGGGTGGACGAGGTGCTGAGGGACATGGGTTAGTGATTGATGGGAATGGTTGGACTCGATGATTGGGGGTCTTCCAACCTGGTGATTCTATGAGTAAAGGCTTATTTCTTACGACACTTCTCTACTTATAGAATGTTTTGTGAACCATTTAGCTAGAAGTTATTTATTCAAAGATTCAAAATTCAATATCTTCTTTTCTTCTTGTTTCTTGGCTTTTAAAACATGGGGAAGCAGGCAGGCACAGCTCCTCAGAAACCAGCTTAGAGGAACATGGAATGCCTGAGGTTAGAGGGAACCTCTTCAAACCACCTAATCCAGCCACCCTGCTCCAAGCAGATTACTCAGGACTTCTATATAGCATGTCTTTGTCTCAAAAGAATTGCTGCCAGAGCGCAGATTTTATTTTCTCTAAAGTGGGTGACACCACTTCTACCTGGAACTGTAAATCTTATTTCAACTGATTGGAGGAGGTTATGGGGAAGGGTGAGAAATGAGAATAAACTGAAAATGTGACTGCTGTGGCCAGCTTGAGGGCCTCTCAGGACGACTTCACATATCCTCTTGTGAAGTTATAAACTTTATATATATAAATTTTACCCTACGTGTTTTCATATGAAAAATGAAAACCTGCAGGAGAAGCAAGCTACTGTTAACGGTAGAAACAATTCCTCCTTTGGGGTCAGAGAATTTTTGTTCTTTAACATCATTTTGGACTCGATGATCCGGTGGGTCTCTTCCAACCCGGTTGTTCTATCAATACTGGAATATTAAGTAGCAGCATCCTTAATATTGTTCTCTAAAGTAAAATGCTTATTTCAGCTTTGTGATAGCTACTTTATTTTCCTTTGGTTTCTGGAAAGTCCTGTCTTGTTTCTAACTAAATCAATAAAAGATTCAGCTCTTCCCAAGTACTCCTCTCACATACTAATCCATTTATGGCTTATTGCCTTTCAGTCATCATCTTTAACGTGCTCATCCTTTACCTTTCCCCTTTAGGGAATTTAGCTATAAATGGGCTGCTAAAATAATAACGTAGGTTCTAGTGGCACTTCAGAAATACCTTGTCTGTCACAATGTTTTATATGGTACTAAAATGCAATTTTCCCTACTGAACTTTCCTGAAATTTGTCTCTGGTTTTGAACTTTTTAGGCTGCATACAGTAGTTGACAAACTACTTTGTCTCTGTTTTGGGGTGTTTTTTTTGTAAAAGAGTAAGCTGAAATTCCAGTCTTTTTTTTTTCCTTCTTTCCATCCATCATATTCCCTCTCATCATCTACTGGTGAACAACTCAGATGTGGGATCTAAGTCATTTTGCACACATTCTCCTAACAAGTGCTTGATAACATTTGCTCCTAATCCTTTTACTACTTCAGGAGTTTTTTAACCTCTCCTGTGATTAAACTGAATTACTTTTTTTTCAAGACAAAGTTGTTTGTACCGTAAGGAAATGATGAGGAGAAGTGATCAGCCACCTGACTCTGTGATGCCTCAGGATTTTTAGGGTTTTGCTGAGTAGGTACATGGTCTCTGGATATATTCTTAGATTGAGCTTCCCAGAGCGGTGGTTTTCCCCTCACACATTTCCACTGCTTGCTAGCTAAAATCAGGTTTACCACAGGAGCAGGGACACATAACTTGATCTCCTTTTCTTGATCTTTTCTTGATGGTTCAGTCGTTAGCAACCCTTTGTAAGCAGCCAAGTTTTCAGGGACTGACAATCACTCCCTCTATTCTTCCCATGATGAGCCCATCACATCTACCCATCTTCTCAAAGCCTTTGTAGGGTCTTTTGATTGAAGGGGCAGTTGCAGCAATATCATGACAAATCCTGACTTTCCACTAGCACTTAAAAAAGCACATGTGCAGTTTTAATGGTTCTTTTGTTGTTGTTCCTATATATTTACAGATCAGACAGAAGAATCAACTGGCTTAATCTGAAATAGACATTTTTTGTAAAGTTATGGGATCCCTTTAAAAGTATTTGGCTAAGGTCTTCATAATTAAAAGGCATGTAACTAAGGGTTACGTTATGCAATTAGTAAAAGGATATTGAAATACTATCCTCAAGTCAGCTACTGAACTCACTGAAAAAACACTGAGTTCAGTGAGCAGATATTAACATAGGGGAAGTGTAATAATTCTTTCTCACCTGTTGATTTTGTTGTCTGTGCCACCAGGTGTTAATATATTTCTTTTAGCTCATAACAATTATAACCTGTAATAATAAATCAAGACCTCTTCTAACTGGTGTTTATGGTCATTAGGCAAATTAGCAAGGCTTCAGTATAATGCACTGTGGTTTAGAGCTATATTACTTGTAGCGTTTGCCAAATAATAATTATGATAATGAATTTTTGATGGGAATGGTTGGACTCGATGATCCGGGGGTTCTCTTCCAACCTGGTTGTTCTGTGATTCTGCGGAATGTCTACAACTTTTTTTACCTCTGGGAACCACTGGATCTCCCTCTCTCTCTCTTTCTCTCAGTGTCCTCACCTTATTCACATGATACAATGAATGTTGCTTCCTATGCCTTGTGTATACTTATTTTCAGCTTCATGGGAAGCTATTATTCCTGATTAAATGAAAATACTCTCCTTCAGTTTCATACCATATTCCCACAGAAGTCAAATACCACACTTTACGTTTAATCTTGTATACAACATATAGATGATTTTTTTTGCTGTTGGTCACAGGCTCTTGGCTCTTGCTCCCTGGATATTACTTCTGTAATTTTACAAGCTCTATGAAATGAATGAGGGACATGGTTTAGAGATTGGTGGGAACGGTTGGACTTGATGAACCAGTGGGTCTCTTCCAACCTGGTGATTCTATGATTCTATGACTGCAGCAGTTCTCCAGAACCTTCTAACAAATCAAAATAAATATCCTGAGAATCAGTAAAAAGATGAAAACTGCTGGGAAACTGCAACCAAAAACCGCAAAACCTTCTGTTCAGCTGAAATTAAACACGACTGGATCATAATGCAAAGACTATCTGCTTTTCAGTATTTTGCTTACTGTATTGGCTTTCTGCATTTTGACTTCAGGTGTTAACACTAATTGGTGTGATATAAACATGATTCTTTGAAGATGGGTGTTGGAATATAGGAGCAATATGTTTAGTTGATTGGGCTTTTTTTGTTGGATCGGGTTTTTTTCAGTTTGTTTGGGTTTTTTTAAGATACTCAAGAAGAGAAAAACAGGAAGGGATGTGTGACTAGTCTGTGCAGATTATCCAAACCAACATTTTCTCAGCAGTGGAGTGGGAAAACTACTTCTGACATGTTGGTTTTCCTCTGAACGACTAACAGCAGATAAATAACAGAAAGGAACACAAGATTTACTAGCAGAATCATTTCATCATGAGATAGGCTATAGAGTACAGTAGGATAGTGCGACCCTTTCAAAAACAGTAAAAGAATATGCTTCTTCGACAGCTTCTAGAGTTTAGACAACAAAATCGTAGAATCACAGAACAACCAGGTTGGAAGAGACCCACCACATCATCGAGTCCAACCATTCCCATCAATCACTAACCCATGTCCCTCAGCACCTCGTCCACTCGTCCCTTAAACCCCTCCAGGGAAGGTGACTCAACCCCCTCCCTGGGCAGCCTCTGCNTCAGTTCCTAATTTGATTTTGCTTTTCCTTCAGCAAGAAAAATGATGAGGTAAGTTTTGCCTCCTATGAAGTTTCACAGTTTGGGAAACAACACAAGAGAATCGTTGATTGTAGTTCTAGACAAATACCTTTTCCTTACTAGATATTTCAAATGCGTATTGATTCAATTTAACCTTGTCTTGAAGGATGAAAGCTTTTGCCTAGTTTCTCTAGGCTCAAAAAGTTTTGAGAGGACTAGGACTACTTAATTATATTTCCTTTGGCAGCAATTCCTAATGAACTATAGGTATGTCTGTGTGTGTTGCTTGCAAAGTATCACATAAATATATTTTAATAGCAATTTGTTGTTGATGAAGCATTTTTCTAAAACATAGGCAGTATTGCTAGGAATATCTCATTATTTTAGCAGTAAAATAAACTACTGCTTGAGGTTATTCATGTAATTCAATTGAGGGAAGGTGAATTTTGTCTCTCTCTCTCTTTTCTAGGAGTGAAATTAGATCACGAATCCAAACATGAATTCAGGCTCTGTTCAGAAATTAATGGAAGAGGCACAGGTTTTTGGGACCCAACCAAGAAAACCTCATAAATTAGCTGGAAGTTGCCAACCAGGTGGCCACCTGTGTCATTCAAATCTGCCATCGCAAAGTTTCTACCCCTTTTCATCTCATTATTCATATTTGCATACAAATTACAGCAGCGATTGGGAAATCTCTGAAGCAATGAGAATCCATGAGCTGGAAGAAGTCAGAGCCAGAGCTGCCCAGATGGAGAAGACGATGCGCTGGTGGTCGGACTGCACTGCTGACTGGAGGGAGAAATGGAGCAAAGTGAGGGCAGAAAGAAATAAAGCCCGAGAGGAAGCACGACGACTGAGAATCGCATTAGACGATGTTGTCAAAGAGCTGAGTGTGCTTAAAAAAATAAATCAAGATTTATTAAATGAGAAGGAAAACTTAAAAAACGCTACGGTTTGGAAAACAGAATACAGTTGCTCAGAAATACCTTGTACTAAAAAAGACCTAAACAAGTTAACATTTCTGGAACAAGAACCTGTGAAAGAGCTAAACAAAACCAACAAGATCCCTGTGGCAGAAGACGTGAAGAAGGTAAAGAATAGGAGATTTTTTTTTTTTAGTTCCTGAAGAAACAGAAGATTATGGATATGTATCTAGAAATGGGATTTTTCAAGGATTTTGACCAAAACACTACTTAATCCATTCAGTAGCAACCTCTTTTTTTCACCTAATATTCCTAATATAGAGAAATATGGCAAGCAATTCCAACCCTTCAACAATGGCTAAACATTTAAGTAACAGGTAGACAGTTATTTTCAAAAACTTAGAGTATTGTTCTGACTCTCTCTTATATTTTAAGGTAACAGATTACCTCCGTTACATGATTTCTCCATGTTTTTTGTACTTCTTTCTTTATTATTTTTTTTTACGATCAGGAAGGCAACTTAATTTCTTGGTTTCTGAAATTTAATTCTCCCTTGACTTAACTTCTAAAATGTAAGAAGACGTGAGGCAAATTGTTCTGCAACGTTGCAGAATTTTTTGTTAGGTGAGGAGAGCAATTAAGTTGTTATCCAAAATTAAACAATCATGTAGGGACAAGGTTTAATGCAGCTCCTGGTTCTAGACAAAAGAACTGATTATAGTCATTAAAATGGAACTATTTAATGTTTTACCAGGTTTAATTCTGTGCCTTAGCATATATTATATAGTCTTCACAGGCAACACCATGTGAAAACCAGACTTGGGATTCGTGACTTCAGTTCAATGAGAATCACCCAGATCTTAGGCTTAAATATCTTCCATTTAGAATAAAAACTCAAAAAGAACAGAGTGGTATGAATTAGGACTGTTGGTAATCGGTTAAAATGAGGTTAGCTTTTAAAAACAGCTCGTCAGAAGGAATAAAACTTACCTACATTTTTAAATGAAACTTGTTTATAAGAGATATTCAATCTTCCTAATAAATATGTAATTTATATTTAATTACTTTTGCCTTATTGCTATGGGTTTTGCTAATGTTTTCTATTCAAAGCATCTTCAAAATGGATTCTACAGTGCTCTGAGTTTCTGAATGGGATTCAAATCAGTGTGTTGTGCAGGTAACCTTCGTCCTTATACAAAACTTGTGTAAATCCTTCATCTGCTTCAACACGATTTACATTAGACGTGTGAGAGTTCTTAATGTAGAGTTTCTCAATATATCATTCGTACGCATAAATTATATTCCTGGTTTTGTTAGTTCAAGGATTCTGTCTTCACCGTAGTTACAGCCAAGTTATGATAACTGGAATTTATTTCTTTAGCAAAGCTGCATTAGAAATATTTTAGATATAAATCTTGTAACAGAAAATGATGTTGTCTAAGCACAATAACATCACAGTCTAGCCATATACAGCTGTACAAGACATTAATTATTTCCTTGTTTTTTCCTATGCAATTTAAATGTCAGGAAGAGCCTTAGCAGACCCTGAAGGAGTTGTGTTAGAGCTTTATCTTTGTTGACAGGGTTTTTTTAGATGTCACTTTTTTCTGTTTTTTTTCAGGATTTAGAGGAAATTCAAAACCAAACCAATCACGATAAAAAAATCACTCTAAAGAATCACGATTCCTTTAGCAATGGAGTTCCCAGAGTCTGTTTGGAGGAACCTAAGAAAAGTATGGACAACGCAGCTGAGACAACAAGGAATGATTTCATACAGTTTTCTGCCTTACATTTGCATTTGACTGAGATGCAGAAAATCTCACAGAAGGAAAGAGAGTAAGTGCAAAATATATCCTAATTAGGGAAATCACTATTTAAAATAAAGGTGTTTAAGATACTTTCTAAAACAGTTACGGTAACATTTGCATTTATACCCCCTACATTCTCATTTCTAAGCTTTACTCATTGTTATTAATGAGTTTGATAAGAACTTAGAAAACTCAGCATAAGATTTTTTTTTTCTTTAATAGTATACAAAATCAACATTTCCATGTTTTGTAAACATCGTAGAATCATAGAATCACNATCCTAATTAGGGAAATCACTATTTAAAATAAAGGTGTTTAAGATACTTTCTAAAACAGTTACGGTAACATTTGCATTTATACCCCCTACATTCTCATTTCTAAGCTTTACTCATTGTTATTAATGAGTTTGATAAGAACTTAGAAAACTCAGCATAAGATTTTTTTTTTCTTTAATAGTATACAAAATCAACATTTCCATGTTTTGTAAACATCGTAGAATCATAGAATCACCACGTTGGAAAAGACCCACTGGATCATCGAGTCCAACCATTCCTATCAAAACATTTCTTTGGTTAGTCTGCCATTTAAATAAGAAATCTCCCATACAAAACTGTTAAGGATGTACAGCTGATTTAAAAATTACACTTGCTACTGATTTGGTCTCAATGCAGAGATACCTAATGTATGTTGTGCTCAATTCTTGGAGTTCTTTGAGCACAGCAACAAATTTTCATGTACTCTATCAGCTGACTTTGAAAGATTCTAACTGCAGAACGACTGCAGAATTCCTTGACGTTTCATATAGCCAAATTAGCTTTCTGAGGAAACATTCAGTATATTGTGTATGACGGATTTAGCAGGACATATCAGGCACTATATGACTGTAATTTCAAAACCAGCTGAAGCTCATTTGCAAATGAAGAAAATTCCCCATCTATGGCAAACGCATTCAACAGTTTCAGTTCAGAAAGTCTGTACTGGTACGCTGTGATGAAGGATTTATTCAATGTCAGTTAAATTCCTAACTAGTATTTACTGTTTCATGATTTAGATAGTTGAGGAAAACTCTCAGTAATTCTTTATTTGAGTCATATTGCAGCAGATGATCAGAATTCAGTTCTATCTCAAGTGACAGGGGACAGGACAAGAGGGAATGGCCTCAAGTTCCACCAGGGGAGGTTCAGGNAAGGTTATCTTGGCAGTCAGGATGATCTTATTCATACAGCAGAGGACTTCTCAGCAGATTTTTCTGGCTTACATGCTGTACTCTCAAACCCTGGCTGCATTCTTTGTAGACTAAAGTTAAGAAATTCCATGTTTGGACTTGCCCCTAGTTTCCTGACTAATGCCTTCATAAGCTGCTGCTTCACCCTGAGAGAACCTGTGCCTTCTGCATTCTGGTTAGAGGTAGCTTCAGCAGTTAAAATTAAAAATTTATGTTTCAACTTCAAAGAACTTCAAGGTAGGGTTTACAATGTAAAATGACACAGCTAAATCCTCTACTACACACTCTGGCTTATATCAAATACACATTGGAGGTCCGATGACATAAATGGGAGTTAAAGACCTTATAAGTTATTCAGCATTTTAAAGAGTCATTTACCTAAAACTAATGTCTTCATAAGCTTCTTCTGATCACTGTTCTTATCTGAATGTCTTCGAGTTGCAAGATTTCAGTTTGTTCCACTTCAAAATTAAAAATGTTTATTTGGCATAAAACCAGCAGCCCATCAGCTACACTGATATTTGAAAATATTGAAGAGGAATGGCTTAGGGTTGCATGGGTAGATGTAGGCAACAGACATTGTAGGCATTTGGTTTTTTTTTTGTCAGGATAACCAAACATTAGCACAGGTTGCCCAGGGAAGTTACTGACTCTACATCCTCAAAAACATTAAAAAACCATCCGGCCACAGTCTTGAGCAACCTACTTGAGGAGGTAACCCTGCTTGAGCAGTGCAGGGCAAACCAGGTGACCTCCAGAGGTCCTTTCCAACTTCAGGTGTTTCATGTTATTCCATAATTTAATTAGGTAACAAGGAGATAATACAAGTGTGTTAAAGATCTATCAAAAATCAAAGAATGAAAGAATCATTTAGATTGGGAAAGACCTTTATGATCCTTAAGTGGGCAGGAGAACAGGCCTTATGAGAAACGGCTGCGAGAGCTCTTCTCCCTAGTGACAGGATGAGAGGGAATGACCTCAAGCTCCACCAGGGGAGGATCAGGCTGGACATTAGGAAAAAAATTTTCACAGAAAGGGTGATTGGGCAGTGTCAGAGGCTGCCCAGTGAGGGGGTTGAGTCACCTTCCCTGGAGGTGTTTAAGGGCCGGGTGGACGAGGTGCTGAGGGACATGAGTTAGAGATTGGTGGAAATGGTCGGACTCAATGATCCAGTGGGTCTCTTCCAACCTGGTTATTCTATGACTCTAAACCATGCCCCTAAGCACCACTTATACACATCTTTTTAATACTTCCAGGGATGGGGACTCAAACACTTCCCTGGGCAGCCTCTTGCGGTGCTTGACAATACATTTGGTGTGGAAATTTTTCGTGAATCAAGTGATATACAATCTAAACCTCCCCTGGTGTGACTTGAGGCCATAGCCTCTTATTCCATCACTTGTTACTTGGGAAAACAAACCAACATCCACCTCACTACAACCTCCTTTAAAGCAGCTGTAGAGAATAAGGTCTCCCCACAGCCTCCTTTTTTCTAGACTAAATGACCTCGCTTCCCTCAGCTGCTTCTCGTAAGACCTGTGCTTCAGCCCCTTCTCTACCTTTGTTACCCTTCTTTGCACATAGATTCATAGAATCAGCAGGTTGGAAGAGACCCACCAGATCATCAAGTCCA
>WAAB01000300.1:0-81004 GCA_013389865.1 Piaya cayana
GAAGAAAATCAGACCAGATAATTTACAGCCTATCATACAAAGCTCATATATATATATTTGTGAAGCAGGATTCCTATTATTCACCAACTTGCTCTTCATGCCTTACTGCCTAACAAAGAATATCCACGCATTAGTCAGTACCATCATTATATAGACGGTAAAAGGATGTTCATGTCCTACTCATCACATGGTGAAACTGAGCACCTCATAAAAATAATTATCATCTTTGCACTATCAAGATCTACAGGACAGCTGCTCATCTCCTTTCTTCCCTAAAGGTAACTGCAATTTCTATTTTTTTAAAAAATCCATCTCTCAGGTTTTCCTTCTTGTAATGCTGCTTTCAGTGCCCTTCTCCGCCCCAAAACTGATCCTCTCCTGTTCAGTGGTCCTCTGAAACTATCATCATGTATAATTGCTTCTGTTGACCATGCTGATTACTCCTGGTACCTTTCAGCAGTAAAAGCCTTGCATTTGCCTCCCGCCCCTTATAAATCAATTTCCTCAAAAGCCTGTTTGTGCAAAAGACCAAGCTCTTTTCCCTCTGATGATGAATGTGCTACATTTTTCATAGAGACGGGTGAGGGAGAAATTTCAGTGCAGTGTGCACATTTTGATACTGCGGTGCAATATTAGGGGAAAAACAAATGAACAAAGAAATCTGGCAAAATAACAGTTGAATGAGGTTGTTTTTTAAAAAAGGGGGTAGAAAAAAAATAAAATACTTTCTAAAGCAAATAGTTTCTTCATTATTTATTGATAATTGGCCCTGGAGGCCCTAAACAAGACTGTGGCTGCATTGTGTTAAGCCTTGTACCTTTCAGGGAACAGCGAGTTCTTAATCCAGAGAATTTCTAATTAACTAATAAGGCACTTTTAATTTGGTTTTACTTTATTTATCTGTACAGAAAATGTTGGTGGCAGCTAAAACTACATCTCCCATAATGCAAAATGCTCCCCTTTTTGCAGAGTCCCAGAGTCCCTGCAGGCAGTCCCATGGCAATGACTCATCATCACAGGTGGCATAGGGGCACGAGGTCCAGCCTCTGGAGAAGAATGGTGGCATCATAGTGAAATGACTATGTCAAACATCTCTTTCAAAAATGAAGCTTTCATTTTCCCAGTTATTGCCTTTTCAGTTAAAAAGAAAATAACAAAAATTCACATTTTCATGAGAAGCAATAGCACTGAAAAAAAAACCCAAACAAACCGCCCCATGACTTTTAATAAAAGAGCTGTTTTAAAATCCAGAATCACAGTCCTGATGTAGATTTTTTTGGTTAGTCATACTAAAATGTCAAGAACAGGGTGGTGTTATTTTTCTCAGTTTACACATGAGCAATGAAGCACAGGACAGAGAGAGCTCCTGAGCTCGTTTCAAACAGCATCAATTCACTGCAGCCTCTTTGACTTTGAAGATACTATCCCAAATCACAGCAACTCTCGATTTGCGCCGCGTGATTTTTTTTCAGGTTTACGTAGGAATTCAACACAGATCAGAAACACAATATAGATCTTCTAGGCTATCGGCAGCTTCCTGTGCAAATGGTATTTGCTTTCAGAGCACTTGTGTGCTTTTCAGCCCACTTTATTGGAAAAGCCTTCAGATGTCATTAGAGATTTCTGCTGCTCGTGATGAAGAAAATCCTCTAGTTATTGGGAATGTTTATTAAAACAAAGCAGCAAAACACTAATACTACATTCTTTTGTGATAGCAACTTTCATCTCAAAGGATAAGTTCACGCATGATGCAGCAAAGTGATGAATGAGATGCAGCAGCTTTAAACATAAAGATAATCACTCTGTCTAGCCCTGAAAAGCCTCCAGCCCTGGGTGGAATATGGCTACAGCACAGCAGAGAATTGCACTGCAATGTGTCACTGGTATAGTAAATGAAAAACACCTTCCCCTGCTGAAATCTCAAGGGAAAAGAGACTGAATACAATTATCTACCACAGTCTTTGCTTAGATCAAGTGCAACAGGTACGGAATGTAACAGTAAAACAATCACTGTGGGACTGTAATTCTCTCTCTACAGGGCTCTCACCTTCTAGATGTCTGGGTTGGATCCACTGGGAATGTAAAGGGGCTTTCATGAGTGGTAGCCAACATGCAGCTCTTGAGCGCCTTGTGAGAAGATCTGATGCCAGAACGAGCAACTAGCAACACTGAACTATTGGCAGAGCTGTGCTGGCAATCCCAGTTTTTATAGAACTGAGCTAGCAGAAGATTCTGAAATCCACATTTGAGGTTTGCCCTAGTGTACCCATGGTATCCATAGAGCTGCAGAAAATCCAGAAAGCCGCTGACTTCTTCTGGAGCTGCCCCAGCTTTGTGGCTCCCTATAGTGTATGTGTGGAGGGCTCTTGTCTAGATGGTCATCAGCATTGGATTACTAACTACTACTCTGACTTTGCTCAGCTAACCACCAAGTTGACAATGTGAGTTGGACATAAGAATCTGTGCAACAGCAGACACCAACAGGGTCCACATACTGAAATACAAAAAGCAGTACTCAGCAGCCTGTTGAGGAAACATAAGCCACTTCATTTTAATCATTAAAGGGATTAAGGTGATTTTCAATGCAAAGAAAGAAGTTGCTGCTGGAAGACTTTTAAAGAAGAATTCTTCGATGCCTTGAATGGCGCTAGATGTTCCCTTCCTCATAGTTTTCTTTCCTAACATGGAGACCTGGACAGTTATGAAAATAATCATTAAAGACTGTGTTGGAAAGAATCCAACTAACACTAATTGTTGAGAGGTAGCACAGGGATAAGAAATTCTCAGTTAAATTCTACTTTATACCTGTGTGGCTACAGGGCAAGCAGACCACTTGCTAAAGGAAATGATGCAGTTGCACCAATAACGTTCCTCTCTTTCCTACCCCAAGCCTTTGAGAGTGATGTTGCACACCTACAATGGGTGTTACTGGCATCAATGTGGAAGTAATTCCACTGACGCCCCTAGCATCACAGGGAGAGGAGACATGTTCACACCAGCAGACATCGTCACTGTAGGAGAGAGAAGTCATTTTCCCTTCTCCTCTCTATTTCAAATGAGGTGTCATCTGGCCTGTGCACGCTCTCCGTGAATTGCCTTTCACCAAAGCAGAATAAATCATTCATGCAAATCTGCAAAGCAATTTCTGCATCATTCATATTGTGGAAGTTTCTCTGTAGAACTGTTAAAGAGAGATTCTGAGCTGGTTTAGTATGAAAAACCAGATTTTTAATCAAACAAATTCTTCCATAGAAAATATCCCTTTATACACAAAATTAGGTGTGGTGCGTGTCTTTGTCTGTACATGCATAGAGAAAAAATACACTCCTTCAAGGCTCAGATTATGGTTTTGGGCTCAATATCCTCTATTTTTTATCCAAACTGGAATGTTATATCGAGAGAAGAAAGGATTCTTAACTGGTATCATCCAATGGGGTTTTGTTCAAAATAAATCAATCAGAAAGCGTGTTTTGCTGGGCTACCTGAATTCTCCAGATCTTTATAGGCTTCTGTCCAGGTCTTGGCCATGTTTGCTAGAGTGTACTCCATGATCTGGATGTCAGTGATGGGGCAGTTGCACTGCGGGAACTCCTCCGCACACTGGCAGCCGCACTGGCTGTTCCGGCAGATGTACTCCCCCTCGCCATTGCACATGATGTAACTCAAGGCAGACTGGACAAACTTCTCCTGTAAATACTGAGGGAAGATGATCTGGAGACCTGGCATAGAAACAAGAGACAAGGATGTGGGGAAATAAATAAAAAAAATAGAATTAGTAATTTCAGATACCTGTTCTTCTTTTCAAAACCTGTTTCATTAACAGCTTGGGAAAGTAATGCCGAGGAATTAAAAGCTGCCAGGATATTTCTCTCAGAGCTGTCAGGAGTGAGGAAGGTAGGGTACAAATTGCATGTCTCCAGTGCAAATAGTTAGTTACGTGAAAGCAGAGCCCATCTGCTCTATGACAGAAGGGTGACAAGTGCCTCCCCACTCCCGATGTCCAGCACACCCCACTCTTCCCAGGCCTGGATCCCAGTCCAGTACAAAGCATCTGAATGGAAAGCATCCCATTCTTCCCAGCCCTGGATCCCAGTCCAGTACAAAGCATCTGAATGGAAAGCCTCCCTTACTCCCAGGTTGTGGGGCTTTTCTACTTTGCAATCAAGCATTAGTTCTGAAGTGATGAGCATGGTGCTGTTCTGTCCTGTTTAGATAGAGATGAAATAGATTTGGTACCACAGAAACAAGAAAACTACATACTGAAAAAGAAAATAAAAGAAGGAAAATGGGAAAAAAGGAAAATAATACAAGCTGAGACTTATAAAAGACCCTTGCAGAGTTAAGTGCCCAGCTCCCACAGTATAAATACAGGAACTGGGTACCTGAGTCTTTTCAGCTCGCTCCCTGCTAGGAAGGCTACTTGCCAAATCCTATAAAAGTGCAAATGGATTTAGTGCCACTGATTTCAGTGGCGTTCTGAAGATTTACATTAGCTGAGAGGATCCATCCCCGTTCTCTTTCTCCATAGCAAGTGTTTGTGTATCCATCCATCTGTGAAGGCATTGGTGTAGGTGCACACTTGCTTAGGCACCAGAGGACACAATAATAGTTTAAGCGTTTGCCCGGTGTACATATTTTTCCATCCTACCCTCCTCCAGCCCCTGTCTCCAGGCTCCCTACAGATGTCCCTGAGGATTCACAGTTGTTTCTTTCTCCCTGGGGAGTCCTGCTTGTCAGAGGCTGACAGCATCTGCAGTGCACAGGCAGAGACGACAATAACTCTGAGTAAGCCTTTCACAGGAAGCCTGGGCTGATCGCCGTCCTCGTAAAAGGCCTAGGGATTTTGGAGTGGCAGATAAAGGAGTTTATGGCCTGAACAGCAGCACTGAACTCCGATGTAATGAAGGCATGAGGGTCAATTACCCATCTGTTTGTGTTTCTATTGCACTGAATTACTGTATCCATAGCTGACAGCTCATTGGAGTGGAATGAAAATAAGACAATAATTCACAGGATGAGAGTATGCAGGAAGAGCAGGAAGGGCTGTGACTCCTTTCAGGGGTTCAGGACCATCTCTCTAAAGGGTCATGTCCACCTCAGGCAAGAAAAAAGCAGTTGGCAGTGTCCCTGGGGCCCCCATTAGCCTTTTGCTTTTTGTTCCAGAGACCCCTCGGCCTTGATGATGTCCCTCTGGAGGGCCAAGGCTGGGGGGATCAGGAAGCTGTTGAAGGCACAGGGACCTCTGTTTCCTCCCTCTTTCTGCTAGTGCCAGAGCACCGTCTCCAAGAGCACCATGCCCAGCGGTAGGGGCTGCTTTGTTGTCTGACCCAGCTCACAGCCAAGAGTGAAGCAGCAGCAGGGCGACCACACAGCAGCCTTCAGCTGGACAAGATGCTTGTGATGCTTTCACAAGGAAACATTTCAAGCCTGGCAGTTGAAGACACACTGTGCAGCTCCTGCTGCCTTTCCACAGCGCTGCTGCAGGGAAGGGAGGCAACCTGCAAGGAGCCAGTGACATCCTACAGCATCCCTGCAAACACCTCAAAACCAGTCTAATGAGGACCAGCATTTTGAGGTCCCTTTGGTTATTTTCAAGATGTCTCTAGATAAAAAGCTCAGTTTTCTTCCTGCTGTCTTCAGGAAGGACTGAAATTCAGTCTCTTTTAGGATATTTAACCTGAAGAAGCCACCACAGAGGAATGGTCCCTTTTCAAACCTTCACGCTGATATTAGGGATGGCCTCACCTCCCAGACTCCAAGAATTTTCTTCAGGACAGGAAGCAAGTGCAGCACTATTGGAGAACAAATAGTTCCAAGCCCTGTTTGTAGCTTTCCAAGCCTGAAGGCTGCTGTATTCACTGAGCTTGCAAGGTCACAGGAGAGGGGAGCAGGGCTTCCTAATGTTCATAGACACTGTTTATTCTTGGGCCAAGTCCCTTGAAAAAATCTTTCCACATTTTATTTCATGGAGGAGCAACCTGCCACGCTGCTCCTCCAACCTTTGAATGAGGCCCAAATGCCCACAGGCTCTTCAGCTCACCCTGTGATATCCAAAACACAACATGGTCCCACCTGACATCACAAAGTGCCTCACGTGGATGCTTGCTTTTCTGTCCAAAAAACTCATAGATTCTAGGAGCCATCTCCTGGATAACCTTTCTCTTGTAAGAAATAATCTCATGTTTAAGAGGTAATCAGCCCCCCCTGCACACTTAGCACCAATTCAACAAAACACTTAACTTTAATCAGGCAAGCGGTTCTGCTGGCATCCATGCAGTTAATTGTAGCGTTTAATTAGCAGCACATATTCAAACGTGTGCTCAGACCACAAACACAAGTGACACACGAATCCAGCTACTCATTGAAACAAGCGTGCATACATCAAACACGACGCCCTAACTTTGAAAGTGCAGACGTGCTGTAGGAATTACATGTGACTCAGATCTTCCAACAGAAATTTCCTTGTGGGAGAAACCAGTTTTGGGGCTAATAAAACACAACCATGCCTGCTTTCAGATTTGTACTTTGACAGCTATGTACAAATACCCACACATTTATTATACCCATACAATGGCAAATTCATATTAAATTTTTTAGTTCTGCATTGAACATCCCTGTGACCAGATCCTATATTTAACAAGATTTGGGTCAATGTCATTTCACTCAGTCCTGGTAACCCTGTTCCATCATTCAGATAGAGTTATTTACCATGCCCGGTTACTAAATATTGCTAAAACTGAGTTGATTAATCATGCCTGTGCTTTATCAAGAGCTGTAATAATTTTTAAAGGTAATCTTCACAAACATGAGATTGTAAGAAGTCCATGCTGGTTGAGACCACTGCTCTGGGTGCTTCAGTTGCCACCTTTAAAGCAGCAAAGCTGTAGTCCCAAAGGCTGAAACAGCACGTCAGGTTCACAGAGCAGCTTGCAGCCAGCCCTGCTAGCTGGAAGAGACCTTAATAAAACATCCCAAGGTGCTGGTTTGTTCTGTAAGAACTTCTTCAAATATTTAAAACACTAAAAAGAGTAATTTTTTTTAATCTTTCAGTGTTGTCTACTGATAAAGCAAACTCATGTCAGCAGCCAAGCAAGGGGGTAACCTGGTCTTAAGGGCTGAGATAACAGACCATTTTCATGGGGTGAACACCTTAAACTTAGCCAGGGTGTACAATGAATGGGTGTATCCTTCACAGCAGCCTCAATAGCTGCTAATACATGCAGAAGCAAGTTTGCTGGTGGCAAATGCTAAGGAGAATATCTTAGTTTTGAAGGTAAGTTATCGATCAGAAGAAGAAATTCTGTCACTCTGTAAAACATGAGATTCTTCTTTAAAATTTAAAACAGCACAACTTTGGTATAGGTTTGTCTCAGATAACTACAGGCAGAATATGAAGTGTCTGATAAGGGAACGTGTCCTTAATTCACCTAGAAAAACTATTAGAGAAAAATGTTTGGCTTTGGACTGCATATAAAAGGCTTCCTGCATTAAAAGAGGTAAATTTCCCCAGCTCTAAATTAGAGCTATTTGAAACATTTTCCACAGAAGAGTTCTCTGTTGAAAATGCAGTTTCATTGAAGCATTTTCTGAGAGCATGTTGACTCCAAAAGCACTTTTGGAGAATACATTTAGACCTTTCCTTGTCACGCTTCCTCATTTTGTTTCGCTGAAAAGCTGAAATGTTTCATGTTGTCATTACTGCTCAGCCCATCTGGGCAAAGACTTTTAATATTAATTGTAATGCAAATGTTAATACCCTCTTGCCATGTTTGATGTAAGAAACTACCTAACATAATATTTCCTGTTTAATGTTGGAATGTTTAGAACAGCACAGAAGCATTTTTCCTTATTGAAATAGTGCCATGTTGCAATATTGGCATACACCATCACACTGTCCAAGAGGATACTTGTTTGAAGTTTTACTATCCTGAAAATTTCCAAAATTTTGCTTTCTCCACTCAAAATTTTCAACTTTCAGCCTAGGACACNCAGTATTCAAGGAGCGGTCTCACCAGTGCCGAGTACAGAGGGAGAATAACCTCCCTGGACCTGCTGGTCACACCGTTTCTGATTCAAGCCAGGATGCCATTGGCCTTCTTGGCCACCTGGGCACACCAGTCCACCGCAGAGCTGTTAGCATCTTTCCCTCCCATGCTCTGGTTCTCATTTTCCAGGCAGCTCACGCATCAGCTGCACTGGAAGCATATGCGAGTGAGGGACTGGTCCTCAATAAGATGCCCCAGTCCCATGAGGGAAGGCTCCCCATGCACAGGGGAGGGAGCCTGTCCCCATGTAGCGCTAGAAAAAAGGGAAACCTCCTGAGCTAGTGTGATAAATGTACCTGCAAGTATCTAGTGCAGGCATCTGACAAATGTACTGGGTTCACATGGATATTGGTTTATATATTAATGCTGCTTTTTTGACATGTAGCCACTGGTGCAGAACCACACACCTTACATTGTCTAGGCCCTCCCTAAATCTCCAGTCCGGCTGACCTTCCCAAGCCCTATACAGGCATGAAGGTAGCTTAGCTCTGGGTCCATCCACTGTACCTCCTTAAGGGCATGTCTTTGAAATCACGACTCTTGGGGCTGGGCGGCAGCAAGCAATTTCAGAAACAGAAATTCTCCCTGTCACAGAGATGCTGTTCTTTTATTGAGCCAGCCTTGGAGCCAGAGTGACACAAAGGTAGTAACATGGATTTCTGTCAGCAGCTCATGCACTGCTGCTAATCAGATCAGAGGAGACTTGGTCACGATCCATTACCAACAACCCTGTGACTAATTCCTAATGAGGCCTCTCAGAGCAGAGGAAGGATCCAGGGTAATTATCCCAAGAACCATACTCCAGATTAGGTGGAAAACACTCAGGTGCACCTTTAAAGGTCACTTTGTTCTATTAGGAGGAGTTCTTATCTTCCCCGCTTCCCATCCCTTGCTGTCCCCCTTGGCTTAGGTCTGTCCTCTATCTGAGCTGGGTTATTCCATGATGCTCCAGGGAACCCATGTGTGATTGACCCCTGAGGTCCTCTGCCTGCTCCCACCAGAAATCCCAACCTCACCCATTTTACATGCCCTCTCCTGATTTTTTTCTCCTTTTTCCTCCATGTCCTTCCCCTTCCAGGCATCTTTTTTTTTTTCCTCCTGTCTTGTGGGATCACATAGCCAATAGAGATCTATTGATTTACCTACTTACCAGTCTGCCTGCCTATAAATCAAGCTGTCTGCTTATTTAGCTGTTTACCTAGTTATACGATGTGTCATCCTTGGGTTTTCATTACCAGCAGCCACTATCACAGTATATAAAAAGCCTCAAATTGTTTATTGTTAATTAGGTAAGAAAGAGAACAGAACTCAGTGATTTAGATAATCACCTGAATAGTGAAAACAACCTGCCTATTATTTTTAAGGGCAAATAATAACAACAATAATAATCTATCCACAACATGACTCAGTAAATGAAACCCAGATTCTGTGAAACCAAGATTAAACCAGCACTTGCCAAATTATACTCAAAGCGGAAGATGTAATGTAGCCCATTCATCTGAAAAATTAAAATTTGTGCAAGTACAAGGATTCCAGAAATAAAACCATCTGGGCAAATGAGCAACTAAATCCCACATTTCCTTATTTTGTCAAAATCTTGGGAATAACCTTAGTAAATTACACGCCCAGTGAATTTCCTCCTTCTACTGAAGTTGACTTCTTGCTAACCAGCATGTATTTACTTATTAATTCAGTCATGACCTCTATCTGTTGACTTCTGGACTAGCTCCTCAACTGGGACTGAAGCCATAGCTTCTAGCATCCAAACAAAACCTCTGACTTTTCCCCAAAATTACGGTCATTAGAGAGGCCCAAAAGCTGATCTGCAAACCTCTTACACAAATCAGCAATTTGGGAGGGACAGAGAGAGACGTGGATAGAATGTCTTTTCAACATTAATGGAAAAGGTCACATTTATTTGTGTCAGTGTATATAATACAAAGAAATCCACCAAAATTCAATGGCAGTGGGCACCTAGACACTTCTCTAGTGTCTAGTTCTTTGTACCTTTAGCACGGTCCTTGTCAAACCTCAGTTCTGCTGTGCTGAGCACTGTATGATGGAACCAGAATCTACCAGTCCTGCTTTGGGGAACTTAAAAGCAAAGAACTTGATCACAGAGGAGGGAAAAAAGCTAGAAAAAACCCACCACCCTTCTCTCATTTCATCCCCCCACTCCATGCCCTGTGTTACCATCTCCCTCACTCCTTTGCCCTACCTTGCAGGTGGAGTTTGCTCTCAGTGCTTTGCAGAAGGACAGAACTCACAGAGTCCAGATTGTCGTAGCTGTTACAGCCCAGGGGGCCAGTCCGAGTTTCTGTTACCTATTGAGGATGTAGAAAAGAAGAGTGTTCTCTTTGACTGCAGTATCACATCTTCCCCAGGCAGGTTCGGAACGTGTAATACAAAGACTTCTTGTCACCAGCTGAAGCAATTGAAAACAGAGCTTCCATAACCGGGAAAAATTGCCCCATGCTGGACAAACACAGACTGTTTGGCATTCTTACAAGCTGAAAAAAACAGTGAATTGTATCTGCTTTCTTTATGGTACTGCATGTTATTGTGGGCTTGGCAATGAGATCCTACAGACTGATGTTTCTCATAGAGGATCTCCATTGGAGAACATTAGAAGCCAGGAGAGAAATTATTCCCTGGCTTCTCTTATTGGAAAGCAAGATAAAAAGATAGATTGCCAGCCCACAATGGTGCCTACTGCTCCCACAACATATGTGCAAACCATCCTGGTGCTGAGGATAGATGGAGGCACAGATGACCTGTGGTGCTGTTGCTGTGGTTGTTGCTGTTGGTTTTCAGCCACAGAGGAGAGCTGCCCTTCCTGAATTGACAAAGGGTGATTATCTGCTGTCACTGTTTCAATATCTCAATCCGATTTCCCATCCAGAAGGGAGCAGACTCAGCCATGAGACACCACAGAACAATAACAGGAGCTGAAACCTTTCAGAAATGGCTAACAATGATGACTCCATCCTCATAGGCTTCCCTGGAGTGAACTCTGCAACAATAAAATCCCTCCCCAGTATAGGATGATTGCTTTCAGAGAAGGCAGCCTTTGTCTACAAAGCCATTTTCCCTGTTTTGTATGCTCTGAGCAGCTCCCTGTCCTTCCTGCTGCAACCCCCAAGCTCTCTCTCACTTTGTTTCATTCCAGATGCCTCAGTAATGCCACACTGAGTTTTTCACCTTTTCTTGTAGTAAATTCATTTGAGATGTTTGGCAATCCAACAGCACAAGAGGAGAATACTTCTAGGGTGCACTGGGTTGCCCATTTCACAGACGTGCCTTTCCCTTGCAAGTTCCATCATCAATGTATATTATCAATTCCCTATCTTCCTTCCAGAAATCACTGCCAAATATAGTGCAAGTATCGTGTCCTACGTAACCATCACACTGAATGCCACCTCATTCCAAGTATTAATAATCCTGGGGAAATCAGTTCTCCAGAAAGGGAACAATTTACCCTGGGGAATCAGCATGGGAACAAAACAACTTCTGGTCAAAAAACCCATCACACTGGACTGGCAAAGTCCTGCCCCAAACCCTTATAGCATTGGTAGGTACACAAAATCATCTTCTCTTCCCAAGGCAAGATACGGTACCTTGATTGCTCCGGTAGAGATTTGGATCTCATGGAGCCTCCTCATGGTGCCATCACGGTCTACAAAGTAGGAGGATGCGAGCTGGTGCAATGCTTCAACGCTTTGGGTAGCATTTCCTGACTTTCTGTCAAGGCGGCTTTTGTCCATGTACATGGTCAAAGCCTCTTCTCCTGCAGCAGAAAGAGAAGGAGATTTCAGTAAGTCCCAGGAGACTGCAGCATAGGGTCATCTTAGCAGGAACATATGATGATTGCATGTTGCACCTAAAGAAAAGTACAACAACTAGATCACTCTTATATGAACCAATCCTTCGTCACCAGAACCTCAGTGCAGTATGTAAGAACCACCTTCCCTATTCAGTCAGAAAGACCAGATCCACTATACATGTGGATACAGTTCACTCTATTGAGTAGTTATCATTTTGGACATTTATTGGCCAGCATAGCTTTACCACAGCTGTTGGAATGGATTCAGACCACTTGTCCCACTTAGGGAACTGTTTTCTCTGTAGGCAGTGCCTCTAGAACAATGCACACCCGAGCGGAGAAAATGCCGCTTGCATGCAATTCTTTGGCCTGATCTCAAGAAGGAAGAAATGATGATTTAAGTTGCAAAACCACCGCTATGTTCTTGTTGTTGTTGGGTACAGAAGACGAAAAATTGCTAGTTCTACTTCTCTGGCTTAGAGTGATCATGCAAAGCAGTAAAAACTAGGAGCTTAGTGAAGGAGGGCAATTGGAGAAAAGAGCAAGTAAGAATGTTAAGTTAAATCAGCCACCCTTTCAGCTTTTTTCCCCTCCTCTTAAGTCTCATTCAGTGAATTTAAGCAGAGAGGAAAAAAATATTGTGTAAGGAAAGAGACAACAGGTGATTTTGAGTGAGTAATCACAGAGAATCTGGGAGTGAAGCAGTTAAGTCTCGATGGCACCAAACGTCACAAACAGTGGCAGAAACCTGAATCTAACCAAAGGTACATGAAAAGGACACAAAGCTGGGAAGTAATATCTACCTAGAAGTTCAATTTGTGCTGTTTGAGCCAGATTAAAATCCAATTCATTCTTAACATAACACTGACATTACAGAAATACAAAAGTAGAATAACATCTGGCATTCTTAAAGTCTGAAGTTCCGACTTTAATAAATTAAGAGAGTATATATATATATAGGGCAGGGATGTGCCACTTCCACATAGCTCTCTCCGTGAGAGGAATGGTACTTGTTCTGATTTGATAGATGAACCACTGATGAATATATTGCCTCTGGAAATGATAGCAAGGTCAAAAAAATGCAGTCCCATTTCTTTAGGCCAAGAAATATTCTGTTCATCATTTTTGCGTTTCTAAGAGAACAAGCACTTTTCTTAAGAATCCATATTAGCTGAAATAGTTGCATTTTTCCACTAATTTCTTTTTGTGCATACACTTAAAAAAAAAAATCCCAAACAACCTAAGCCAGTAAGCCCTCCCCCTTGCTTTCTATGGAAACTGTCCAGCTTTTATTTGGAAGCCAAATGCCTGAAAACAAATTAAAAATATTCTGGCTGAAAATCAAAATATTTTTATTAGATTTCAGTTTTTCAAGCCATTGATATGTTAAGGATTGAGCCTCTGGCTTTGAGATGAAAAATAAAAATTTTTGGTGGAAAGTAGATAATTTTTGTCAAAAGAATTTGTCAAAAATCTTTAAAATTAGCTTTATGGGAGCAGAGTAGAACTTGGCTCATAAAGCTTTCCCTCTTTAATATTTGGTTAAAAACAACATACCATGATCAAAGTCGTGGTAATAAAGATATCATCATAGTTACTTCTCACAAAACCACTTTGCCTTGAAAAATAAACAGCTTTGATTTCATTTATCATTATTACACACTGGGTGGTGTGCGAAGACCTTGGCAGGGATTAAGGCTCTGTGACATCAGGCTTCATCCACAGAAACAAAAGAAAGTTGGTTCCTGTCCCAGAGGATTTAAGACCCATGTTTCTGACAAGACTCAAGAGGTACATAGAGCAAACAGCCGGTAAGGCACAAGGTAATAAGATGACTCTGATTAGCACAAGGAACAGTGGTCACTGCACACCAGCTGCCTGGCTGCTATCAATGCTTTTTCAGGTTTCATCTGTGAGTTTTACAGTTTATTTGAAGGAAGGTCAGACTTTGTGACTTTTCATGAGACAATTTTTTTGCCACCAGAAGGACATCTGCACAGGAGTTAGACAGAAGGCTCGGGGAAGACAGGCTGGACTAGGGCGAAAGTGTATTTTGAGCCAAACATTTTGTATCTCTCACGTAATAGAAACATTTAACTTTATGGAGACCCAGAGGACATAAATGATGATTTTCCAACATCTTGCAGTGTTGTAGTCAGAGAGAGAAGACCTGGGAAAAGTCTCCCCTTTGCTGTGACTCCCAGAGGAACCTGTCAGATCCCAGCATCAACTCTTCTTCAATGTCAGCAGGAACTGGTAAAAAAGAGCTGTTTCTGGAAAAAATATCCTTTCCATTAATAACCAAGGCACAAAAAAATTTGCAGTCCACATTAGTTCATTTTACCCAGAGGAATGCTCAGATTGGAGATGCCTTGGACAGAAAGCAACCAGAAAGCCAGGTCTGAATTGCATCAGGCAGTAACATTGGTTTCAGATCACTTGGAGATGTACCGTTAGCTTTCCATCCCGAGACAACACAGAGCAGGCAACAAGAGACTGAGAAAGCTCCTAGGCATCAGAAAGAAGACACTTATACCTTAGGGCAGTGGAAGCAATTCCCCCACAAAAGCTGTCATTTTTCCTCCTTCACTGGGAGAAAGAGGAAGGAAACAGGAAAGTAAAGCCCATTAGATGCGATGCTTTCCCTAAGAGGCAAATACCGTACCCCCCGGAGTGAAAGGTGCTGAGGAGAAATATTGTTGCTGGAAACATGTTTTGTGTACATGTGTGCAGACCTGGAAAAGCACAATAACCCCACAGAGTGCACGCATGAGAAAGCAACCTTTAGATCAAGAGAGGTTAATAGACTTTTGTTGCATTATTAAGTCTTAATTTCTCGTTTGTTAAGCGGATGCTATGTTCAAAGTTGTCTTTCCTTTAGGGCTTTCCCTGCAAATTGGCTCTCAGCTCTGTGTGTTCCATCCCAGTGCAAAGATGCCCTCAAAATGACCCTTCGACAATCCCTTTGACAGAACTAAAGTGGAGCAGAGCTAGTTTTTTATTAGGCTCTGGGGGGACCCGGCTGCTCTGTAGGTTGAAAGGCATCAGAGCTACTCCTCAGGTGGCCAGGTGTGAAAATAGCTGCCACATTCAGCCTGGCCTGATCCATCACCCAGCCTCCTGGGGTCCTTGCAACAGCTGGCATTTAAACGCAAAACAGTTTCCCATGTGTTTGTCACTTGTTTGCAACCTAATAAGACATCAAGCTAAGTTACAAACCACTGCAGTCCAAAATAGAATTCCTGTAAACTTCCTAAGGAGACCTGAGGTCTTGGGAGAGCAAGGCAGCCAGGACGTGCCTGGTTTTATATCCCAGTGGTCTTGTTTAGCCCACAGACTGTGATCAGAGTGTGTCCTCCTTGCATAATACATGCTCATCTACATTTTCTCTGGGACTGCCATTGCTAAGATAAATCCTTCTTTTCCCCCTCTACCATTGCTCACCGTGCTCCGGGCTGATGGAGCATTTAGCAGTCCTCTCCAACACCAGTCCTTGTTACGAGTCTCTGCATATTTAAAATTGTTGTGTTGTAAAACCAAGAGAAGAAACAAGCTACTGTGAATTATTCACAACCTAACCCAGGCAAAATTAAAAATATATTTTACAATCAAAGGTCTTTCTTAGCTTGAGTTTCCACAGTTGTGAGCTGCAAGAGGAAAAAAAAATGGAAAGAAAAGTAAACCCATAAAAGCACTCTCAACACTTTACTGGGTTCTTACTTGGCTGGCTTGGGCTCCATAAAATATAGTCCTGAACAGTGATTTCTTCAATAAAAAGGAGTTTATCTTTACACAGACTTCATTAAGGCCCAATGCAGGCAGGCAGTCATACTCTTCAGAGCATGGAAACCTGCTTTCTCTCACATTTCTTGCTGATGGAGCAGATGGTTTGAGTGCCTTGACTGGAAGAGCAGCCTGAGGTTCTTTGGAGGCCATTTGCCACGCAAGAGGTCATTTGACTACAATGGAACCACTCCAATTTACCTAGCACCTAATTTGTGCATGAATCATATGCACACATCTAATCTCATCTACGTCTCATCCAAGTGTCTGCAGAACGCTTTGGGAACGGACAGATGGCCAGAAATACCTCAAAGTTCACTACAAACTTCACAATGTGGCAAGGCTGAAGGTCAGGCACATCAGAAGAAGGAGCAGCAATAAACTCTGTACTAAAATTAAGACCCTTTACCACCGCAGAATCCCTCTTACAGACAGTATTTCTCAAAAGAAAGGCGATTGAATGCACAATCCAAAGGGGTAAAGAATGATAAAAAAAAAATACAAGGGGGGAGGGAGGAGAATGAGCAGTAGGTGTCAAGAGGAATTGTTGATTCTCACCCCTCCTGTTTTCAACAGTAAGTACTCAAGTTGTTTATGTAGCACCAAAGCAGTGCATGCACATGGATTAATGGCCCTACAGTGCTCTGTCTCATGTCATCGCTGACATTCTGCTTGCACACACAAGCCTCTCTGCCATCTTTGAGTATGCACCTTGAATTTTACTTAACTATTGTTTTTTCAAACCTCTACTTTTATGTTAACACTTTCACTTGTGCATTCAGCACAGACTACTCTGAACCATCCCTTCCCCTGCTGCACGCATTCCCTGCCCAGGTTCTTGAACTCCCTTTTCCTAGAGCTCTTTAAAATTCTACCAGTTTCTGCAAGAAACGACGGGTTTTTTTCCTCCTACGTTTGGTTTCATTCTGAAAAAAAAAGAGGGATCAACACAATCTGTTGTCAAATTAAGGGCAGGGGCATAGGAATGACAGACAGGCTCCCCAGCTAAATGAAGCATGTTTATCTTGACGCACACGGGTACACACACGCCCTTGTCAGAGGAGCACAGGTGCACACCTACCACAGATGCTGAATTCACATGCATCACTCTATGAATTCATTTGCAAAGGCTATTCATACTCTGGGGATTTTCACAGCGTCTGATGATGAGAAGGGCTTTGGCTGGGGAGCCTGCAGTCTGGCTCTGTGCTACCAGCCAGCCTCCACGTGGCACAGACAAGGTTTGCAGGGCTATCCGGCACCTTCACCACCCCGCCACCAACACGAGAAACCAGGCTGAGTTGCCACCTACCTCCCAGGGTGGCAGAGATGAGGATGTGGGTGCCGTATTTTTTGATGATGGTATCAATGAACTGCTGCGTGGTGGGTCTCCTGCCCAGGAGGCGGATGCTTCTCTGAAACTCAGGCATCAGGGGCAGTGGATTGTGGAGCAGGTCCCTCCGCTCGATGGCTGTGTTCCTCACCTTCCAACGGGCAAACTCCCTATGCGACAAGACAGGAACACAACAGGGGTGAGGCTTTGAGTCCAGAGGGGCAGGAAGATCCACTGAGGGCAGGGAAGGATGATGGTGAAGGGGACAATCCTGTTGGACACCCCCACATGAATACACAAGTGAGGCCACAAGGCTAGACAGAAGGGGAGAGGGAGGAGAAGAGGAAAAGCAAGACATTAATGTACAGTAATAACACACTTTGATGATCAGGGTCTGAGCTGACGAGGAGGCAGTCTCAGAGTCTCCGGAGACATCTGGCAGTGGGCTACATTTCCCTACAAAGGAAGGAGCACAGTCCTTTCACCCTCACACACTTAGGGGGCCTTTCATCTCTCCATAAAGCAGCAAATTCTGGTTTCTGTTACCAAAAGAGCTGGCCAGTTAGACTGCAGAACCAGATCAGTCTGATCATGGCTGAGTCCACATCCACAGCCCTTTCTTTTAGCTACTGCTTTTGTAAAGCAAGGCTGAAGGAAACACACTGTCTCCAAACATCTTAATCTTTCAGCACCAGGGAGTACAGAAAAAGATCACTTTGAAAAACAATATGCTTGATAAACCACCTAAAAGGATCGATTCAGATATAAACAGAGGCCAAGATGAAAAGGGAGGTTTTGTTTGTTTGTTTCTTTTTTTTTTTAAATAAAACCAAAACCATAAAGTGATTTTCAAATCCTTTTCTTTAAACTGATAGTGACTGGGAAAAAATAAAGCTAATGTTTGCAAGAGCAGTGCTTTATTGCAGGTATCCATTTTGAAATGATACAGAGGGGAATGCCTAGAGAAAACTTAGCACACCTGCGATCTGAAAACCAGGCATCTGAAATACATCACCAGCTGAGCACCTAAAAGATGAGAAACCTATTAATGTCCTTCAAAAAATATTGAGCAAGACTTTCTTAAAAGGAAAGGATATTATTTCTAACCACTCTCCTACAATGCACCTGCAGTACCTTAAGCCATGTCCCAGATAATTGAGTCACAGGCTTCTCCTGTCACTTTCCATTCACTCATTCCTGTAACTCGTTTTTAAGACAAAAATTTCATTTCAATAATAGGAATGACAATACCTGGCACTGACATGGCACTTTCTATCAAAGTGTGTCAACTAGCAGCAGTAATCCCACTTTGCTGGTAGAGAACTTGACATGCCGGCAGATTCAGGAGATGCTGTAAGTCAGTTGCAAAACCAGGATCACAAACCAATTCCTTTTAATCCCAGGTTAATTCTACACTCACTCCACTTTGTGTTAGGTTATTAACGCAATTATGCATTTATTTATTTTGATTGTACCCCATCACAACCCTCTAGGGTGCCTAACAACATTTGCATTGATTGAAAGAGCAAAGTGCCAGCTTTTTACTTCAAATTTTCTCCTTATACCTGAGCTAACATCCTCTTTGTATCTCCTAGGCTTTCACACACCAAGTAAACATACCAAAGCAAAACACCACATCTTACCACATCCTAAGAGTCATTAGTTTCAATCTTTGATTCCCACAGTCTTTGAAATCTACAAAAACATTGGTCTTCCCTATACAAAGGTCTGTCACAAGTCAAAAAAACCCCCTCAAACAACCCTAAATCCAACCCCAAAGCCCAACTGACTAAGGTCTTAATTTCAGAAATGGAGAAAACAGACCACTGGTTCAAAAATTCTCTGCAGATAACAAGCACATTAACAGTGTCCATGTATTCACAGTATGGAACACAATATTTTTTTTCCTGCTGTCCACAATATAGTGTAAAAGTCCAATACTCAATATCTGTGAAAGACATATATTTGAGGGGGGTGGCATGGTTGCTTTTAATAGTAGGTAGAATCTTGAAACTAAAGACAAATAACTTCTCTGACAAAACAGAGTTTGCTCTAATCATGCCTGATTAGAGTGGTGATCCCAAACTTGTCTATACAAGGAAAGCCCCTTTGCAAGAAGAAATGATCCCTTCAGGGATCAACAGTTACACTATAGGAAGGCGTAGCTCTGGACGTTAAAAGACAAGCAAGGTTTTACAGTAAACAGAGATTTCCATGCTCTTATCATGAAGGTTATGACCAGTAAGCATAAGAAAAATGCCATATGTGCTTCCTCTCTATAGAGACATTTATTGCTCCTGTAAAACTCAAGCAGGTTTGCTCTCATATTACTGCTTTGTGCAAGCATTATCAATAAAGACAGGTGGGACTGGAGCTCCCCAGAGCAAGAATGTTTTCAGAAAGTGCTGGGGGAATGCTTCATGCTCCCGGAGTTCAGAGGGTTGACTTTTGTTACTGTCAAGTTATCTATTGCAAAGCAAAGACCATGAAGTTGAAATTTGCAACTGTTCAATTAAGGCCCTATGGGTGTATCGATACTCAAATCCTAGGAGGGCCTCCATTCAGTGTGTGGAGATGGAGAGAGCAAGCAATTCCAGTCACCATTCATGCAGCAGGCAAGCCCTTAGCAGAGTCCACATCTAAAACATCATAGTGAAGGAAACTTTTTCCACTCAGTTCTTATGCATCCCAACCCTCCCCAGGGCTTCCAGTTCCTAGGACATATCATTGAGGTGAAAGCCCAGTTTTATTATACTCTCCAAACGCCTGGATGTGTGGCAGTCGTAGCTGATGAGAAAAGCTGAGCAAATACGTTATGATGAATAATTTATGCAACTAACTTAGATGTTTATCTTCTGCTCATAGAATATCCATGAGCCAGTTGCAATTCCCTCTAATTTATGCATTATTTGAATTTACTTGGTGACATTTTTCAAGCTTTTTTTTTTTTTTTTAATATGGGGTTGCATAGTATTTGGCTGTATTCTCTCTCTGTGTGCTGTTGATTGGTTGGGACTGGTCAAGAAAATTGGTATCGTTAAGATTCCAAATTAACAACTACAAACATATTTTAAACTTGGTTTCCCAAGTCCCACAATATTTTACGTTGAATATATTCCAGATGCTAGCAATCTTCCATGCATCCTACAGAACTCTCTGCCATACGATGCACCCAACACCAAGATTATGGTACAATTTTGGAAGATAGATTTCACATTAATGGATTTGGCTGGTGAAATCATTTAGAACTGAGATGATTAAAGAAAACAATATATTTGCAGGGAACAGCATAGCTCTAGCCTTAGGGAATCATCCAGCCTGAACTCCTGGACTCTGTGAAGGAACATCTTCAAGAACAGGCTTTCTGTTAGTTTTCAACACTGACTTCATTGTATTTTCTGCAGAAGTGGCTATCGGCCAAACCTGACTCTATGGCACTAGGCTAGGTAAGCAAACTCTTATCTGTTTGTCACCACTGAATCCTTGGATCTTTGAATCTTTGGAGGATCTACCAAGCCTGTGGATTCATGGATGATGCGTGCGAAATGACACTGAAACCTTTCCTCTCAGAAACTATTCTTGGATGCCATTTCTCTGATCATTCCTTCTCCAAACCATCACGACAATCTCAATATCCCAGCCTAGAAAGCACAGGTGAGGCCTCTGCAGGTCTCAAGACACTTTATAGAGAGTAATATGTCATTGCTCGCTCAGTTTCCAGGTGAAGATGTTGCAAAGGCTGGACCAGAATTATGATGGCACCCCATGATGTGGTTAGGATTAGCACAGAATCTTCTGACCTTCAGGGGAAATCCCTAGCAAGGGCCTGAACTTCTGCCAGTGGGGAAGCTTTTAAGAGCTTTGCAAAGATAAACTTCTTAGGAGGGGGCAGAGTCTGTATCCCTGATGCAAAGATAGGATAAGGAGAAACTATGACTAAAGTCTGAGTAGTAGAGGGGAGGATGTTGTTCATGCTCTGGTGTTTTGCTTGTGTAGACAGCCCATGCTAATGGGGAGAGTGCCTAGGAAAATGGCTTCTAGGTCAGCAGAGGGGAGCCTGCTCTCTAATGTCTGGCAAAAACATTGAAGAACTCCTTCTAATGCCTGGAAGGGGTAGGAAGTGCTAATGCCTGAAGGGGGAAGGGAGGTGAGATGAAATAGTGGAATGAAGTATTGTCTCAAGGAGGTAGATATGTTTCAGGCCTCCCTCCCTGTCACAGTAAGGGGATGCATTTTGTTTGTATACAGCTATATCTGAGAAAACACTCGTCCCTTCAGAGTTTGTGTTAATGAGCTCCCCATCAAGGCCATGCATGTCAGAGATAGAAGGAGTCACTAGGGATGTCTCAACAATCATTAGCGCTATGACCCCTTCAGGGAAACAGGGAAGAAGAAAAAAAAAATAAAAGAGGTTAAAAATGCTGAATAAGGAGAAAAAAAATTAAAAGTCAGGAATAGGTACATCACCCAGGCCCTCCCTCCCTGCACCAGCAGATAGGCTGGGAGAATCCAAGGGCATGAACTTTTCTACCCAGGAAGAAAGGTCTGAAAGAGAGAGGCCGTCAGAGCAAGTTAAATTCCCCATCTTCAAATGGCCAAGACAACCAAAGGATGTAAGTGAAGAAACAAGTTCAGCATAGACCTTGGGGGCTGGTGCTTGCAACCGCAATGAAATTAAATGCATTAAACAATCACAGAGACAGAATGTTTGAAAAGGGAAAAGGGCAAAAAATGAGATCACAAAAATGCTGAACAAAGCCTACAACTGTCATGCTGAACAGAACACCCCAACCCCTCCAGCTGCTGGATATATCACCTTCAGAGCCTACAGGCCAGTTTGTGCATCCCACTCACAGTGCGCATTTGGCAAACAGGACCAGTCCTACCACTGTCTGGAAGCTGGGCAAGAAGGCAGATCCAACTTCTTTGTCAGTTCTTTATCTTTTCAGAGATCATAGCTCAAAAGGCATCAATTGATTAGGTGATGAGCAGAAAGAGGTTTTCCAAAGAAAAAACCCTCTTCAGCAACAGCATTTCTTTACATCCTTTATCTGGGATACTGCATACAGCAACTCTATGATGTCATTAGGATCTGTAGTCAGAGGGAACTTTTAGAGCCTTCTTGCTCTCTTAGATTTTTCATGTATATATAGTGGCGTCGGCGTAGACAGGTCCCTGGCCCTTGTTTTCATCTAAACACTTCATAGTCATTAACACATGAATTTTGGACACCTCTATATATGTTGCAGAGAAGTGTTATTAGCTCTGAGAATGAATCTGAACTAAAATAGGCATATTTTAGACCTTGCCCAGGCAAACCCCAAGCTGTTAGCATCAAGTGCTTAGCCCAGAATCTTCCTAGATGCTGCTACAATGGAGTTGTTAGTTCAGGGGGGTTGTTTTGTCTTTATTTTTCTCAGTCTAATTGTCCCAGGCACAGGCTGCACAAAGTAATAGTTATCTTCAGTCCTCAGGGTGATAGCTCTTCCAGCTTACTGTGAGCCCTTGACTCCACAAACAATGCCAAGGGGACAGGATAGGAGCACGACAACAGCACTATAATGCTTATCTTTTACTGCCAGATCTGACTTAATGTGAGTCTGTACAGGATATCTGTGATTGTGGCGGGGTCAGTGATGTTTTATTTCCAGTCTGTGCCCTCAAAATGCCAGACAGCCCCAGGCTGAGCAGTGCAATATTCCTTTAGCAGTTTCCTCTGCAGCTCGGCCTCTTCTCTATCCAGGCCAGCATGAAGAAGTCAGTCTTCAAAGCTCAGCTTTTCAAAGGACCTACAAGAATTAGTTTCCTGTGAGGGTTTGGCACTCATTCCCCCTAATCTATTCAAGAAAACTCCAGTCCATCGATTCAAACTAGTTCCAAATTAGACGGAGGATGAAACTCTGCCATAAAAGAGAGGAAAAAAAAATAAATATAAAAATCTAATTCCAGAGCAGTATGAAAAAGAAATCACTAAAGTTGAAAGTCTGACAGCATTTTGCATAACAACAAGGCAAGCAGACAGGCTGGCATATGACAGGTGACTAAGATAAATAAATTGACTATTGATCTATTGATAAATGCTGTGCTGCCTACAGCAGTTTTATTCTTACAAGGGCATTTACCCGGATAGGGCTGAATCCAAGGAGAAGATCCATCAGCATCGGGAACATCCAAGAGAATCTTATGGAAGAAATAACACAATGGTGTTGGACTACTCACTCGTTCATCTGCCTCCATAGGAGAATGGAAGAACCTCCTGTTCTTTCCTTGGTCTCTGCTTTGGATGTGTTCTTGGTGTTTCTGAGGTGTCTGAAACCTCAGCTACTTCCCCTTTTCCAAGCAACCATTTCACCCTGTAGGATTTTCCCCTTACAAGCAGAGTTTTGTTTTCATCTCTGATTTTATTCTTAAAAACCTTAAATTGTTCCAGGGTCGAAAATGTGGAGGATTGTTTGAAGGAGAGGGAGGTAAATAATAGGTCCAGAAAAACATGAAATTAGCAAGAAGTAAAAGGAAAGAAAATCACTTTGAAGTTAGGTGGCTTTCCTGTGACCTTGAAAGCACCTTAGTAAACAGATTGTTCCAGCACTCAATCAAAAACCAATCAGATAGACATGACTGACTCTTGTGTTCTTTCTTAAGATGGGACTATACTCGGGTTCTTTTAGAAGGCAACATGTAATTGTTGGGCGCTGAAAAGATCAATTTGTGTGAAAAAAAACAAAGGAAGCTGGAATAAATTTCTTACTAGAAAATTCAAGCAGGGTGATCCAGTACAGGTAAGAACAAGTTAGAAGTTACGTTATTAAATTTGATCACTACTAAGTTCGTTTATTATTGAATTTGATCACGGCCAGGACATGGCTATGATTCCTAGCTCTGACCTCAGATCTAAATGTAGTTACCATTACAACCAGCAATCACAAGCAAGCACAGCAGAGTAGGTTGGTATCCCTTCAGCTGAATGGAGCCACCTCCAAGTTACATGTTTATGTAGATAACACATAGTAATTCCTGAACTTCTTCAACATAGAGCAAACTCACCAGCTACCTTCACCTGTTCCCTATTGATCCGTTCCCATATTTCACCTGAGTCAGTTGCTACGATTCCCTTTCATCACACCCATCAGGTTACGCTGCAAAGTCCTTGTGGGACATTTGTTCCGCTCAGTTCTCCCCATACAGTTCTTCGTGCAGACGGCATTGCAAACAGCACGCACCTCAGGCACTCGAGACACCCTTTCCAACACCAGCCTACTTAAGCCTTATCCACCCTGGAGACTCGTTTGTAAGTAGCTCCCATTACTGTTAACACCATTTCAGCCGTTTTCAGCATTGGGCTGACAGCGCTTCTTCTAAAGCCACTACAATTTACATAGTGGGGGATGCCAGCTGCTAGAAACCAGAGTGACATTCCTCCAAGAGCTCCCAGCATTGTTAGAGCCACTGCAGCTTAACTAACAGTATCAACAATGGGAAATGTTCTATTCCGTTGTTGTTTTCTTCTTAAAAGGTTACCTAAACCAGACATGGTTTATTAAGCCACTGAAGAAACTATTCTAATAGGCTGCAGGGTCCTGTGCCCCAAGCGCTGGAATGGACAGTGGAGACACCTATTCCTTCACTGTGAATTATGATAAAAACCACAGGAGATGCAGCCAGAACAATTCTCCAATAAAATACCTGAGGTAGCCTAGAGAAAATCATCTACAAAACAGGTATTTTGAGTTCTACAGTTATGACTACAACACTGATTTTTTTTTTTTTTTTTTTTTTTTTTTTGCCATAGCAAGGCCTCCTGGACTTATGTTTGGTACAATTTTAGATTCTCTTCTCCACCCTTCTTCCTGCTCCCTCCTTGTACATCCCTTTGCTCAACACATGATCACTGTCCAGAGAGCTGATGGCATACATCAACCAATTAGACTTATCAGAAACAGGGTGGAAGGGAAACTAAGACACAGAAAGGTGAGTTAACTGAGGCTGTACAGAAGCGTGGGGCAGAGAGAGGGAAAGGCCCCAGACTGTTCAGTCTTGTGCTGTAGCTGCTGAAAATAAGACAGCCAACCAGGAACAAATGAAAGATGTTTTCACATTGAAGTGTTTGTTCAAACTCTCGTAGGTTAGAGGATTAAATTCTTGATGAAGTCCCTCATCATATGGCTGAAAAGTACATGAAAAGATTTAAATTTGCTACTCTTGAGAGCAAATTTGAAATGGCAGGCAGGCAGTCATCTTAATTCATAGAGCAGATAACAGATCACCCAAGGGGAGGCTGGCCCACACTAAGTCATGGTGAGCTCTTTACCCCATGGAGCCCCTCGACCTGATAGACCAGCCCTGCCCCAAAGTTCCCCTACTAGACTTGAGTCAAAGTTGCCCACCAGTGTTCCTAAGAGCACGACAGCATAAATCAAAAGCTGTAACAAAAACACGGTTTGGAAGAAGTCATTTCATTAAATTGCACTTGCTTCATTTCCTGGAGATATAGGTGTGGGGATTACAGGTTTGGGGTTTTTTTCCTAATTTTAGCTGTAGCAAGCTGATAACCTTAGCCCGTGACATCACAGCCCCCAGCTTTTCTCTTCACTTATCACGATTCACAATTAACTTGGATGAAAAAACTGTGAGAAAAGTGGACGTGAACCTTAATTTCTCACTCTAGAAGCTAAGATACCTGGCTACTGCACTACTGGCAACTTAAGTACAGCATTTGCCAATACTGGAAAAGTATCAGAAATTTAGCGATGATGCCCCCTTTTTCTAAAAAAAGCTTTTTTTTTTTTCCAAGACAGCATGCAACCATGTTACAAAACTAGAATTCTTAGAAGATTAATCCATTAACCCCCTCTGGTCAGCTATTCTACTTGCTTGGCAAAAGCTCAAAAAAAAAAGTACCATTTAAATACAAAGTCCCTCCTGCCTCCTACACCCAGCTGTGCTCTGGAGGCATTTTTGGCAGAGCCACTGGGCACAGCTACCATGCTTGGCTTGCAGGCTCAGCAACAGCAGGCAGCGATGGGAAAGTTGTCCCCTCTCACCCACCCCCTCACCCCTGAGTCATTCTCAGCTGATGGAGATACTAACTATCATGTAAGGTAGGTGCCCGTGGGTGGCTTGGATGCCTAAAGATGGTCAGTTGACAAAGTCACCAGTTTACATCAGGGATCTCTTGCTGCAGGCCAGTTGAGATGCTTTTGTCCAGGTTAAGTGAAGTGAAGGGAGTCCATACCCTTCCCTGCCAGAGAATATCCTTCAGATGGAAGAGAATGCTCCAGGCTGCATGTAGAGAATATGTCAGGAAACCATGACTTGCAGAGATCCAACAGGACAGAGAGACCAAGCACTGTCTGCTCCTAAAGGCATACCCAGATCCAACACATTGTCATCAGCTCAGAATAACCCAGGAGATGTGATGAGGGCTGGCATCCTTCATTACCCCTGCTGTTGCAAGGGATCTTGCAGAAAGTGTTCATGAGCACATGGAGGAGGTACGGGAGAGCAAGTGAACAAAATTTGTTTTGTCATCATAAAATAAAACCACTCTTCCCTCCCACACTGATCCTTGCTACTTCATTCCTATAGTGTTGTGACATTATTTCCTCCAAAGCTGGTGTAGGAGAAAACACTGGCTCTTTCACACAGTTCCTTAGCACTCCCATCTCTGTGCCTTCACAGCAAGAGCTGTGGCTCAGCATCCCTCTGGATTTCAAGCTGTGCTGTTGCGTTCAGGCCACTCGCCAAGGGCTGCTATTTTAATGGTAATATCCGGCAATGGTAATATCCATATAAGGTGGCTACATGCCAAGGCTTCCCTCTCAACATAGGATTCAGATGTTATCTGGGCATGAAATTACTAGCAAAAGCCATAAGGTGAGAGGTGAAGGGCTAAAAACATTAGGCTGCAGACTATAGCTGCGGCAAAATTCAAGCCATCCATAATCAGAGACATTTGTGCTTTGTTCAGGCTTAAAAAAACTGTCCCCAAAAGCCTGTGACATTTCAGAATTACAGTGAAATTGAAGAAATTTTCTCTAGGAAAAAGGTGACCCATTTCCTCAGACTACATCCCTCTTTAGCAAAAAAAAAAACCCTGAATACAAGCAGTGAGAAAGCCTTGAACATTCCCTGGTTGCTCCAAAATCTCATTTCAAGAAAAATCAGTTTTGATGTATTTAATTTTCATTCCTAGTCATGCCATTTCAAACTCAGACATGTTTTGATGGAGGAAATAAAAAGACTACAATAAAATAAAAATTCACAAAGTCTCGAAGAAAGGCAATCATTTTGCATGCTGCAAAGTGGCCTGAAATAAAAAGACAACCATGCTTTTTATGCAACACATTTCATAAAGGAAAAACTTTATTTCTGTCCTGTCCTATCCAGGGAACTGAGACTGGTGAATGCAAATGTTTTTTTGTTTCCTTGGATCCATTTGTGAAGCTTTGAAGTACTTGGTTAATCAGGCACGTGCTTCGCAATTTCCCAATCATGAGTCATGTTTCCTTTAGCTGTTATTTGTGACTTTGATACATGGATCTCAAAGCACTTTTAAACAAATGTGTTGCTGTAGAGAGAGAAGCTCAAGCACCAAGAGATGAACAACTTTTCCAAGGAGGACATCTACATATAGCACAGCCATGAAGAAGATCAACCCAGATCTGAAAAAAGCATTTCAAAGCATGCAGCAACGTAGCAGGCAGCTCATCAGTGCAGAACACATCATCTGAAACCCCTCTTCCACCCAACCTCCTTTCTGTGTAGGCAATTTATAGGGAAGCTAGCTCAGTTGTATTCAGGAAAGGATTCTCTTCAGTAAAGGTTTTAGGTCCCTACCCAGAACTACCTGGCTCTTGCTTCGCTCCAGTGCCTTTCTCACCCAGGTAACCAGTGGTCTCGTTGCCACCCACTGCCTCCATCAGGGGGACTTGTTTTTCCATTGTCCTTCCAACATCAGATGCTTAGAAAAGGGCACCTGAACTGCTATAGCTTTAAATTGGAGAGAGGAAGATTTAGATCAGACATTAGGAGGAAATTTTTCACAATGAAGACGGGGAGGCTCTGGCCCAGGTTGCCCAGAGAAGTGGTGGCTGCCACATCCCTGGAGGTGTTCAAGAGCAGATTGGGTGGGGCTTGGAGCAGCCTAGTCTGATAGGAGGTGTCCCTGCCTGTGAATGGAGTTAGAATTAGATGATATTTAAGGTCCTTTCCAACCTAAACCATTCTATGATTCTATGATTTCTCCAGTAAGAACTAAAGCAAGTAGAAAAAGAGTCATTTAGGTTGGAAAAGACCCTCAAGGTCATCAAGTCCAACTGTTAACATAACGCTAACAGACAGAGGATGCCATGACCTAACTCACTACCCTCAGCAGGTGCCCATTTTGCCTGTGACAATAAACACTCCTGCCCAGTGTCTTTGATGCCTGCTCAGGACTTGGCTCTGCAGGGTACACCACTTCCCACATTTGACTCAATAAGGCTAAGGGTAGCAGCGGCAACATGCAAACACAACCCCACGCTGGCCACAGAGGCAGAAATACATGTCTTATATTCACAATGGCACACAAATTCCCAAATCCTAACCCTTCTGGGAAGAAACAAAAGCCATGTGCTTCAATATATGGAGTGAGCAGGAGACATACCATGAAGGTGTTGGACCTGTTCTATAGCAAGGGTGATAAGGATCAAATACACATTCAGGGCATTTATCTTCTACAAAGTAATAGGACCGCAAAGGCTATGAAATCAATCTAATGAAATGCAAACCACTTCCTTCAGGAAGGTTATGTTGATTGCCAACTCTGTTAATGTTCAATTCAGCAAAGAAGAATGTGTTGGACGGTCTAGGGAAGAAGGTTGAAGATCTCTAAGGCTTCCAGCGGTGTTAGGCTGTGCCACTTCAGGTTGTGTGTGTCTGAGTTCCTGCAATTTTATGACTATACCATAGCCAGCTGATACAGGAGACAGTTTGAATATAAAAAGGACCACCAGAGTGCTTCCTTAACTCACTGAGCTTCAAGCACACTTAAAATAGCTGAGAGGGGTTGTTATACACATACTGTGGGCATAAAATCTGCAGCATGGTGGATGGAAAGAGTTCAGCGAAAGGGCAGTACACGCAAACTGCCAACTGACCTGCAATGCACACAGAGCCTCATGAGCACCTGTCCACAGGAACCATTTAATTCAGCTACAAAGAGAAATCCACTTACATGCTAAGGTCCAGATGTGAAATTCAGGTCCTGAAGAAGTTAAGAGCAAAATCTCTTTGACTTCAGTGCATGCAGTATCCAACATCATATGCAAAGGCAGTCTCAAGGCCCAGCACATCTCTGGGCTGTCAGCAACACAGTTCAGGGTTTGGAACAGAGGGCTGGTGTTGAGCCTTGCTGCTAAGGAAAGAGCGCAGTGCCCTTCCCTGAATACAGGGCACTCTCCTGTAGGGCAGTGTAGGGCCAGCTGCAAAGATTTATAGCCTCACCTTTCAGGGTCTCTTTAGGGAAAAAGAGAGGTCAGCTGTGCAGGGTGGATTGGGGTTTTCTTGTTTTCAGGAGGAGTGGTTTGGGATTTTTAAAGTTTAATAGGGAGTGAAATACAGAGTGAAAGGGGTTGTTCTTTGGGAAAGCCTCTTAGATCTCATTTTCATTTTGGCTTGGCAGGTATTTGGTTTGTGCTTTTATTGTGGCTCAGGAATCCTTTGCTGAGTCTGGATGGGAGCTTCTCTGGGACTGGTTCTTCCCCTTTTGCCTGTACCATTTTCTTTCAGGATAGGCTTTTTTTTGTTTGTGCTAAGTTAAAGTTTCTCTGAGGAAACCTAGTCTGGAAGTATCAGGTGCAACAGAGAAGCAAAAAAGACCTCCCCTCATGGCTGTCTCAGAGGGTGAAGACTGGGCCAAGTTAAAGCACCACATCCTACGCTTGCTAAAACCAGATATATGGCTGAATAAGGGATTATGTGCTATTGCACATCTGAGACTCTGCTCAGGAATAATGAACTGGACCCCAGAATTTTGAAGAACATGCATATTTATATATTTATCTGCTGAACAAAACAACAATATCTGCAATGCTTTTTATTTGCCTTCTGGGTTTTGAGATTTAAAGTCTCATATTTTCTGGCTTTTGTTCGCAATCCTTAAAGACAGCATCTTCTTATTTTTTAAAAGGAAGTTATGACTTATACCATAACATGACTCAAGCCTGGAGTACTTAAAGAAGACAGGGGGAAAAAGCTTGTATGAGTCCCTCTTAAAACACTGGAGGACAAAAATATCTGTGCACTGTGGTAGTGAGCTGGTCCCAAGGTTTCCTACTACTCACTAGAAACCTCACAATTCCCAGTGCCCAAGCACTGGGATGTAGTGGGACAGATCAAAGTCTCCCTCCTTGACATGAGCTGGGTAGTTATCCCCTGGGGTACAGCTTGACCTGCTTCTGGACTCAGACAAACTGCTGCTCAGTCCAGCAGGATGCTTTTTAGCACTCCTATCCACACTGTGGCATTCAGTTTTCTTCTTTCTCCTGCTCTTTGATGGAATTGCTTCCCCTCCTCATGCTTCCCAGCCTCCCTTCTTTGTTTCTCTCCCCCAGCTGCTGCATTGTGCTGGGCAGTACAGATGCAGGGATCCTACAAACCATATTCCTGTGGCAGGATGTAGAACCTGATGGAAGTTCAGAGCAGGGGCTGCTGCAAGCCTGATGGGGGGAGAGGGCAGTCCTAGAACTGCCTACAGTGGGAGGACTCAGTGACAGGGCCCTGTGCAAGAGCATCACCCAGAGGCCTCCGCAATAAATGCATGTTTATCTCAATGTTGCCTCTGCAGCAGACCTGTTTGTCCCTGCTTCTCACACTGTTGCTTGCAAAACCCAGCTGCCTGCGACTTTGCAGACCTCCGCCTATAAGAAGCAGCGACTCCAGATTAAAATGTCGTTTCACAGCTCTGATATTGCTCCTCTTGAACACTGTGTTCAGTTCTGGGCCCCTCACCGCAAGAAGGATGTTGAGGCTCTGGAGTGAGTCCAGAGAAGAGCAATGAAGCTGGTGAAGGGGCTGGAGAACAGGCCTGATGAGGAACAGCTGAGAGAGCTGGGGGTGTTTAGCCTGGAGAAGAGGAGGCTGAGAGGAGACCTCATTGCTCTTTCCAACTACCTGAAAGGAGGTTGTGGAGAGGAGGGAGCTGGACTCTTCTGCCAAGTGACAGGGGACAGGACAAGAGGGAATGGCCTCAAGCTCCACCAGGGGAGGCTTAGGCTGAACATTAGGGAAAAAAAAATCACAGAAAGGGGCATTGGACACTGGCAGAGGCTGCTCAGGGAGGTGGTTGATTCACCTTCCCTGGAGGTGTTTAAGGTGCGGGTGGATGAGGTGCTGAGGGGCATGGTTTAGTGATTGAGGAATGGTTGAACTTGGTGATCCAGTGGGTCTCTTCCAACCTGATTATTCTATGATTCAGAAGGAGATGCCCTGGGTATTCTCGCTTCCCTGAGCCTCACCTCTCTGCCTGCCATCTCCCCTTGCCCCCACTCATCCCCGTGTTTGGAAGGGCAGGTGGTGGCTCTATTTAAAGCCTCAGTCTCCCTGGGCACCGAACCTTTACAAGCAGCACCCTCATCAGCAGTGCTGAGTTTCACCGGCTGATTGTTTTCTGATTCTGTTTGGCATTTTATCCTGGCTGCATAGAAAACTTATTATAAAATAATGTTTGTGTTCCATAGATTATATCTGTGGCTCACTGCGGTGGGAGTATGAAGCGTGACAGAGTCAGAGGGGCATGGCTGATGAAAACCCCTGCCAAGGTGACAGGGGCTAAGCTGCAGTGCAGTCACAGCCTTCACAGAGATGAAAATAGGAGCCCCTTGATCAGCCCCAGGTTAACCTGAGGGTAGTTTAGCTGTTGCAAGTCTCCTGACCAGATCTGTGCCACACGCCACAAATAAATGTTCTAAACTCAGATTAGTTTTATATCAGATGGCTGCAACGGTCCCTGCTGCTATTAAAAATCTGTTAGTCTTTCCCCCGGATAGCCCCAGGCTAGCGCCTGCCATCAAGTCACACCTGTATCAAATCCAACAGCCTGTGGTAGAACTAGACAGAATTATTATTTAGGTTTTCAGCTGTTACTTGGATTCTGGGAGCAGCCAAGGGCTGGGTGATGCAGCCTCATAGAGACCACCTATACTGTCCCAGAGATTCAGGACTGGAATTCTTCAAATGGTGAAACACTGTCTAGCTGAGTGGGAGAAGTGAAGCTGTGACCATGGAGGGTCCTTTTAGTCCCATGTTCCTTGGGTTGTGATACCAGATGCTAAAACCCCCCTGTCTTTCCATCATCTTCCATGTAAACCAAAAAAAAAAAAAAAAAAGAATCCTGCGTGTCCTAGGTATGGCAGCAGCAGAAGAGACACACTACATTGCATACGCCACAAAAATAAAGCTAATCCTTTTCTAACCACGCTTTTTCCATCCTCCACCTAGCTACATTTCCCAAATGCCCCCCAGCTAGGCACAGATCAGTATGCCTGGTGGCATTCAACCTTCCTTCCCTTAGCATCTCTCCCGGGGACAGCTAAACACATTTAATAGTGTTTTGTCAACTACTTGACACAAACATTCCCGAAACAGGAAAGTTGTCACAGGAAAAGGTCAAGTAGGAAAACAGAGAAAGCATCACCTCTGGAGAAACAGCTAGACACGGTTTGTTGGAAAGCTGGAAAAATGTTACAGCCTCCCTCTCTCCAGAGTTGTTCCTGGTACGTGCATATCAGGGGGGGCGGTCCTCTCTCAACCCCATCCCTGAGCACAGACAGATCTGCTGGACTCTCCCACCCACTTCTAATGCTTATTTAAGAGCAAGCAGTCCCTGTTCATTCACGTGCTGTGGATGCTGGTGGTGCAAGAGGCTTCACATCAGTGGGGTTGGCCATCTGGAACAATCTTCATGTATCTCTTCAACTCATCAACTCTGTTCCATTTCAGTCACAGCTGAAGTCCTATCTTATTCTCTCCTCCCTTGCCTGTGACTCTCTCATTTTCTCCCTCTGTCTTTGCTGCTATTTATGATTTTTTTCTCTGTAACTGTCCTATTTAATGCTGTAAAAATGGTTGGCAAGATGGTTTCTGTGGATGATGCTGTAGAAAGCAAAGGGGTCCTGTCATTTACCCATCACAACTAAGCTAATTAAACACTTCCCTGCATTGTGGGAGATGGAAATCTCACACCAGCACCCTGGATACCAATATAGTCAGGAGGACAGTGTGAAATGGCCATAATACCATGGAGAAGCTGCCAGGGATGTGATTACAGGGACTTCCAACTAAAGCAAGCAACCTTCAGGATCACACTGGAGGCTTGTCTCCTCGGAGTGAGCTTGGAGCATCACCTTACTCCAAAAGGCCTGAATGCCCTCTCCCGGAGGAGCAGCTTGGGATGTTACACATGCCATTCATCCAGAGTGCAGCACGCTCTTGAGATCCCATGAGTCCTACAGCCTCACCATTCCTGGAAACACTGGGATCTGCAGCAGTTGGATCAGCAAAACATGACGAGTTTGTGAGGCTTCTTCCTACATTGGGATTTTTTATCACGCGAACACCACAGTGCAGCTGGTTCTGGGAAGGCCTCTGCCCACACACTAAATAAATTCTGGTGCGGCGCTCTGCTTCTCTATGGAAACCGTACCCTGCATTTCTCTCTATAGGATTTTTCTCATTTCAGGCTCCATAATAAATTAACGAGAAGATGTTTTCTTTACACCAACCATAGGAGAGACTCTTTTCTGTACTCGATTAATCTTTAGTGATCTATATTAAATATTTATCTGAAGAAACGAGGCCTGTATTGCAGCAACATTTTCTATTATGAGACTTTATCATATCAAAAGATATTTTCCTGGCGCTGACTCCTTCGTACATACCCACCCAGAATTTCTGATGCAGGGCACCCTTTTTTTTTCTGTCTTTCTCTCCCAGTGACCTTTTCCCTTCATAACAAGCTGATGATATGTTAGAATTTACTGGGTTATAAACATTTTTTATCACGTAGGAGGAAGCTGGGTGATTTGGCATCAGCTTCCCTAATAAAACCCAGGGGAGAGGCTGTGCTGTTTGACACCAATAAAGGCATGGAAGAAGTTGCAGCCTTCTGGGATGCTGGTCACGAATGACAAAGGGAGTCAGTGAGTGTCAGTCACGTAGTTTTGCTCTGCTGAAGCACTTTTGGAAGGAGGCCAGCTTGCTGGCACGGGAGAAAGGGCTGGGAGGGACCTGGTAAAGAGCTGTTCTGTTCTTTCCCAGTGTTACTGAAATTGTGTGATCTGCCACATGGAACAGGGAGCTGGGATTCTTAAACCCTCTTTTCCTGTAAGTGTGAGGTAGAGAGACATGAAAAAGTTCAGATGTCTAAGAAGGGATGAGGATCTAGGTATTGAGTTCAGACATTGGTCCTACAAGAACATGGAGAATTCAGATTGTAGTTCGATCTTCAATCAGTGGATGAATTTTCCTGCCTCAGACAGACCTGGCATTGCCTATAGATAAACAGAATTATAACTATGTTTATTGTGGTAGTGTTAAAAGGAACCCAGACACAGGACGCTGCTTGTGGTGCCAGGTGCTGAACAATAATGCAGAAAAAGAGATGGTACAAATTCACCAAGAGCTTGCAACCTAATACGTCTCTGCCTCTCGAGGGAGCACTGATTTAAACTGGTCAATAACTAACTCATTCCACAAAAGCCTGAGTAAATCATCTGATGACTAGATATGCACACATTATAAATGTTTAGTTCTGATAATATACGACGGAGACGTTATTTTGACAAATAGCTGGTGAATAATATATTTGATGAACTGCATAATATTTTACTAATGATTAATTGATTCATTTGAAACAAACAAACAAAACCCAGCCTTTTCCTCAGCTATCACAAGAAACCCTAAGTAATAGCTACAAAGAGCTTTGAGATCCCTGGATGAGCTGTGTCTGCCATTCCTCCTTTCATCATTGTGTATTTCTAGTGATTTATTACCTGGGATAATAAATCCACGGCTTATGTTACAGACAGCCTCATTTAAGATTGTAACAGATCCTGTTCAAAAGATCCTAACTTGATAACGCCTACTAAAATCTATAGAATTTGCAACTAAGGCACTTAAGTATCCAAACAAAGTGTTAAACAGCTTTTTTAAGTCTGGACCAAGCTTATCTGAAACATCATCTGCTTCTCCTTTCTGGAGCCAGAAGCATTGTGGTTGGGGATAGTTTCATCTGGGCTAGTTATTACAGGGCAGCGATCTAGAAGGTTCAGTTGAGGATTGCCCTGGCTGCAGTTCTCCTCCTCCTTCATCCCATTCAGAAATATAATTCCTCTGAGTTCACAGGGAAGATAAAGGACCAAAGAGCAAAAGCGCTTCCTCAGAGCTTTTCTGCAAAGGCAAACTGATTGATTACAGATTGGATGCTGCTCCAGCTTCCTTTCCTAAATGAAAAATTGAGAGCTCTTAAAAATTGAATAAAATATGCCGTTCTAAGAAGGATTTCCACTGGCATGAGCACAATAGGAGGTAGTAGTGAGCTGTTCAATATTTCTGCATGTACTGGATAATCCTTCACTACTCAGTCCCTTTGCACTCTCCCTGTGGCACCTGATGATAACTCATCTGTAATTGGTAAGGGCTTCAGTTTTGTGTCTCCAGAAAAAGCTTAAATCGCTCACGTTTGGGAGAGCTCCAACTTCAGTTGCAGCTGGAGCTGTCCAGGAGATTATTCCTTTTTGTAGCTATTTTCAGGGCTGCAGAATCTGGCTTTGTTCCATACTGGAAGAATCTGGAACAGCTTGTAATGTTTTCACTAGGCAAAATTTTGTCAGAATAGCTCATTTCTTAGTTCTCTCTCTTTTGCCATAGCCACTAGTGACCAGAGAGAAAAAGGACATCAAACTGTGATCAATCCAATTCACCAGCCTGAAACACTGTACTACTAAACAAAATAAAGCATTTTGACAAAGCCTTGCTTTGAAGAAAATATTTTTATGCCTTACTGAGACAATTTTATTACATCTGAAAAACAAGACTAACATCCTGACATTTACCTTCCACCATCCTTGTAGAACTACCACAGATCTGCTCAACTCTTGGTGCACAAACCCCGTGCTATGAGTGAAAATCCCACCCCAGTGGTACAAAGACTTTCCAGACTGTCAGAGAGCTGAGCTGCTTCAATTCCAGTTAGCAGACAGCAGTTGTGAATATAAAGCTTTTACTTCTGGATGTTCATCCACGGTTGTACAGAAACAGTCACCAAGGGAGCTGATATGGTCAAGCAAGGAGATAAAGCACATCCCTTATAAAAAGATGTGATATAAATATCTCAGTCCCCGGCAGTGAAAACAATAAACTTATTTGTATAACCCTTCTGCAGAAGAAAATTAAGTCCAAATACAGTCTGCAGTTATCCTGTAAGCTTATTATATAGTAGCATTCAGCCTCTTCCACACTCTGGGTTCCTCTTGTTATACACTAGGAGAGCTGGTAGGAATTTTTCTGTCCCCTACTATAAAGCCAATTCAGAGAGGTATTCTTAGATTTCCTTTAACCCACCATGGGCCTTGCAAGATGCTTCAGCCACCCCAATATCCGTGTGCACCTCAAACATCAATACTCTTGACTGCACAGAAGCTTTTTGAACAGCTACAAGTATGGTGAGCTCTGGTATCAACTTGCCTCTTTCAGTCAGAAGGACTCTTAAACTGCATGTGGACAGTCTGAGTTAAGATCTGTGTGGAAGGCAATCCTCCTTCGTCTTATCACACCAGCTTCTCTGCCTTTGTGTGTGCGCAAATATTCCAGGAATAAAGTGCTCCTGGGCGGAGCATACATCTGATAGAAGTATTGGAACAAGTTGTTTCAACATCTGCAGCCTTTTCTCCCCTTTCGAATCAATTAAGCTCATCTGAGATTATCCAAGGATTAGCAAAACGCCAATTCTGGCATTGCTGATTTATTCACACGTGTCTGTTTCGGCGTGCAATCTTGTGGTAGGATGGAAGACTCTGGAATATATTTCTCTCTGGGTTTGCAATGCTATTGCTCTGTGGCTTGCTTTCCCTGCTTATGCATGCTGACGAGATTTACTATTATGAATTGCCCCACAAAACTACCTTCAAACTCAAATTTAATAACCTAAGTATTATGAAGATCAATATTATGGCTATTCTCATTCATATGATTAGCACTAATATAATTTTGGGAGATATTTATGCTGCAGTAGTGACTAGAGACCTGGATTAAGAGGAGATCCTCAGCATCTATACAGAAAAAAAGGACACTCTTCTCTCCAGCTGCGTACTGAAGTGCAATACTCAATCTCTGAGTCTCCATGGGTTTGGATATTTTATGTAAGTTATCTAATAAGATAAAAAAAACCAGCCTGACAATCCCTACAGCCATACTGGTAACTGTTTGAAAATCATGAGTCAGGCTCCAAAAAAGAATTAAGAGATCGGTTTTAAAATTCATGAGACTTTTAAAATCTGATAAACTTCAGGATTTTTTTTCTTTTTCTTTTTTGCCTTCTGCTTTCTGAGTATGTAGGAGTCGTATTATCAAGTTTCCCTCTGCAATTATGAGGGCTGTAAACTTACTTTAAAAATTGTGTTGAGACTCTTACACAATCACAGGACTAAAAGTGTGGGCTTTGAAGAGACACGAAATAGTCTTGAGATACAGTTCATCATGTGACTCGGCAACACTCGCCTGCTGAATCGGCACAGCACAGATTTCCAGTATCAAATATTTCCAAGAAAGAGTCAGAAATCTTTTACTGGTGGGAGGGAGGAACCTGAGAATTTCACAGTCTGCACATGAATGATGGGAAATGGGAGGAAAATAGGAGGAAGAAAGAAAAAATACAAGGAGAAGAAAACAAAATGCAATGCTGGTGAGGCCACACCTTGAATCCTGTGTTTAGTTTTGGGTCCCCCCTATACAGGAAAGACATTGAGGTGCTGAAGCATGTCCAGAGGAGGGGAATAGAGCTGGTGAAGGGTGTAAAGAATAAGTCCTAAAACAAGTAGCTGAGGGAACTGGAAACGTTTAGCCTGCAGAAGAGGAGGGGAGACCTCATCGCTCTCTACAGTTACCTGAAAGGAGGTTGTAGCGAGGTGGTTGCTGGTCTCTTCTCCCAAGTAACAAGTGATAGGATGAGAGGAGATGGCCTCAAGTTGTGCCAGGGGAGGTTTAAATTGGATATTAGGAAAGAATTCTTTACCAAAAGAGTGGTCAAGCACTGGCAGAGGCTGCCCAGGGCAGCAGTGGTGGAGTCACCATCCCTGGGGGTGTTTGAAACACATGTGGCTGTGATACTTTGTGATATGATTTAGTAGCACAGTGGTGTTGGACAAGTGGACTGGATATTATAGCTCTTTTCCAACTTTAATAATTCTGTAGTCCTATGAGAAGATATTAGTCTGATGGGAACTATTCATCGAGCTTAACCAGGGATGAAGCTAAGAACCTTCTTCTCTTATTTTCCTGTCTCTCTTGCTTGCTGTTAAATGTGCAACGTGCATTTCTCCCTCTGTTATCAAACTCTCTTACTAGCCTTACCCAGGGAAAGCCCCAGACATTTTGGAGGGGAATAAAAAGTAATTTTCTTTCTGGGTTTTTACTCAAGACCTGGAAGCTAATACTGAAATACTTAATGTTGAACAATCAATAGGCAGGTTTCCTTTTGCAGGGAGGAAAAGAACCAGTAAAGTGGAAGAAAAGCAAAATTAGGTTGAGCAGGGGTGCACAGAGAACAAAAATATTTTTGCCCTCTTGATGAAACTCTCGGTTTCACCTTGCCCTCTCTTCCACTTCTAGGTAGCTGTGGGGAGGCAGTGTCCCTCACTGGTCAGCATTTGCATGCTGAAGCACCATGATAGTCACCTACCAAAATCAGTGCTTGAATGCAGTTTGTGATTCAGCAGAGCTGCCAGTTGCTGCCAGTCCATGAAACCTTTGTTTGCAGCTTGCAAAGGGGCACTTTTATTGCAGAAATAACAAGATCTCTAGCTACATCAGCAGGGGGATCAGTGGTAACTCTTAGAATATTCCTGACACTAAGTCATTCAGAGTCCAGAAGCAGTTCCCATCTACAAGTTATAGAGGAACAGCTCTTCCACTGACTTTTCACAATATTCACTCATGGGAATGAGAGACTGTTGCAATATCAGGCACATTTGAGCCTTGAGACCCTGGTACGCTGTCTGAAAGCATAACCATAAAATAAGGTTGTTCTTCAATGAACCTTGTCAAAGCTCTTGGAGATAGAGAGCATCCTTAGGCTTCTCCTTAACTGGCCTCTAAAACATCTTGTTTCTCCCTACCCTTGCTAAAACTTAGGGCAGGAGAAAGAACAGCATGAGATTTCAGGCCAGCTGGTTGCACACCACACAGGCATCACAAAGGAGTTATAGAATCATGGAATCATAGAATAACCAGGTTGGAAGAGACCCACCAGATCATCGAGTCCAACCATTCCTATCAATCACCAAACCATGTCCCTCAGCACCTCGTCCACTGTGCCTTAAACATCTCCAGGGAAGTTGACTCAACCCCCTCCCTGGGCAGCCTGTTCCAGTGCCCAATGACCCTTTCTGTTCTCTCAATCTGGGCTAAGGAACTCCAGGCTCCTTCTATAATCCCTGAGCAGATAATTTCTGTGTTTCTGTTTAAAAAGTACTGTGCAGCATCAGCACAATTCAGCCTGCGGGAACTCAGTGGCAGTTAGCTGGCATTTGCCACCTCTGGATGCTGGCTGTGCTCAGGCAGAGGCTGTGTCAGTGTAAAATTTAGCCCTGCCAGGCTGCATGGGAACAGTCTCCCACATCGAAGGGCAGGCTGGTGTAATTCTGCCAGAGCACAGCTTTCATGGAAACAACCCCTTTCTCCAAGGAAGCGCTTTCATTGCGAGCAGAAGCACAAGCAGGACTGACCTGATTGGGAATTTGATGTAATGACTTCCTCTGCCGGCTGCTCACCCCTCTGCTGGGAGCCGTCTGCACATTAAAGCAGATGTTGGTTGCACTTGGGTCATGTTTCCAAGCTTTCTTTTGCAGCCATAAGAGCTAGAGACTCTTCCCTGCCTCCCCACACTCGTTTCTTAATTAAAGCTTAAATTCTGATGTCGTCACATGACTGTAGGAGCAGAGCCCCAGGCAGGCATTTAGCTCTCTGTGTTGTCAGCGGGACTTTGATTTAGAAGCATAGCAGATACTTTAGAGAATCCCAGCCCTTTGCTACACCCCAGCCTGGCCCTGTTTGCAGCTGCCAGTGTCAGACCTCAAGGTTTGCCCTTCAGGGCAGCCCCTAGAGCAGGTCGGAGGTTCCCCACACCTCAGAATATAGGGACGATGGGGAGGATCTGTTGGAACAGAGTGGCTGGAGGGTTAGGCAGCTGCGAGAAGTCTGGCAGAGAGGGAGGAGGAGGAGGAGAAAGCAGCATTTGCCTGCAGCCTGTGCTTCAGAGAGCCTCCAGGCCAGACAGCTCAGTGGATTCCACTGTTACCTGCAGTTCCCATTGCTACACCTCTTCTCCCTTCCCTCTCAGTATTTCTCACCTGATGGGATGCACTTAACCAGCAAAAAAATGACTCCTTGGTGAGGGGAATTTCACTGCAGCTCCCTCTAAATCCTCTGTGGTTACTATGCCAGCAGCAGAATGGTGAGGATGTGAAATTGTGTCTGATCACCTGAGACACAGAGCTAACAGGTTTGGTGACCAGCAAACAGCATCCCTAGAACACAGACCCGGCAGCCTTAATACTGCCTCCACCCCACTCCAAGGAGCAGACCAGGTACCACCTGCCCAGGCCTCTCTGGAGGGGAAGCCAAGGCTGCATCAAGCCACCTGGATGCTGTGTTAGCTCCTTAACCAGATCCATGTGTGCCAAGGGCTCCACGCAGGCATGTTTGATTTCATGCTCCCTGGAGAAGAGATTCTGGCACAAAGGGCTGACCCAAGCCCTCCTCCTTCCTTGGTGCAGTCAAAGCCAGTTCCTGGGTTTCTGTTCAGATGCGTCCTGGTGTCTTGTACCTGCACTTAGTAGTTTAACACAGGAAACCAGCCTGGATGGCTCCAGCTGCCCCGGTGGGACACATCTTGTTCCATTTACAGAGATTGGTGGGTGGCACTCAGCAAAAAAAAAAAAAAAGAGGAAAAAAAAAAACTTTCTGGAACCCAAGGGAAACATTAGAGGGATCCAGAAATAGAAAAACTCCTATAATGGGTACAGTCATGCCATTTCCCAGTGCTACTGGTGCCAGAACAAAATTATTCCACGTATCTAACAGGATGACTTCTTTTTTTTTTTTAAATGTAACCGCTTCTCTGTTGAAATAAGCATCTGTCTGGTTTAAAAGTGGAATTAATAATCTGCTCAGAAAAAGAGTGAAGTCTTCTCCTTGGCTTGTTAGCCTTTAAAATATGCTCCCAAGCCACTGGACCATGGTCTACTGGTCTGAAGAAATCTGAGATGGACGTGCAGAATCATTGCTTTGCAGCATGCTGTGGAGCAGTGTTGAGAAGCCTGTTGGCAAAAGCCCTCTGCTTCTCATGCTGAGGAGAAACGTCCCCCCCACCAAGGATGGTCTCATAGGGGACGGTGTAGACAGCTCACTCCTAGCCCAGGAGGATGCAGATCTCTTTGGAAAGGTTCAGTGACTAAAAATATTTGTCTATGCTGCTTGTGGGATTTATTGGGAGCACGGTTAAATATCTCATTCTGGATTTAGACAGGGAGTTTTTGTGCTTGAGCATGCAACCCTGCAGAACTGTGCTAATGCTCAGCTGATCCAGCTAAGAGCTTACCCGGGTCAGCAAGCAGGGCAGCCAGTTAGTGATACGCCTTTCTAGGCACACAGTTCACGTGCACGCTTTTCTCCAGAGAAAGTGGCCTGTCCTAACCACAAGCGCCCTATCAGAACATGAACTTATCAGCTGCATTGCTTCTGTGCCATTCCCTACATCCTACGCATGCGCTGCCACAGCAAGATGAGTGTCTGCCCTTCCCCTAAGCTTGGCCAGATGTTCTGTTTTCATATCTTAGCAGCTCAGAGCGTATCAAAGGCTGGTGCCATTTATATTTCTATTTGCCTTCTCTTCTCAAGAATATCAAAGAGGAGGAGAGGTGTGTCCTTCTGTCAAGTCCTGCAGCTGCCAGTGATGTTCACAAACCCTCGCCATCTGAATCCAAATGCAGCCAGAGCAGCTGCTTCTCCAGCCCTGATGAGGGCCAAGTTCCTCGTCTGCTCAGCTCAGCACTCCTAGGAGTAAGTATTGCACAGCTCAGCCTGAGCCATTCCCTGTCATCCCCCACTCCTGCCTTTATTCTGCTTATGCAAATATATTAAAAGCTTCTCATGTGCAGGGAGACATATTATGCAGGGAATGTAACAACACTAGTCCCTGAACTGCATCAGGAATGAAGGTTGTGGCTAAAGGAGAGGCTACGTGATGGAATTGGCTGGTTTACGTCCATCACTGAATGGCTCGTATTTGCCAAGCTGCTCTGTTAGAGCTGGTGAGACAGGAATGTAAATTGTGGCTCTCTTGTAAAGTTGCATAAACTTGTAGTAATGTCATTTTTAGATTAACATTTACATTGAAGAGAACACTAGAAGTCTTCATTGTTTACATGCACTATGGAAATAGATTTAAATTTTTGGTTTACACACATTTATTTACAAGGCATTTCCTGATTACAAACCAATGTACATCACTCGTTTACATGCATAATGTAAACTATGGAGATTTCATATTTTTTTGCCATGCAATTCTGTACAGATTCCCATTGCTCATTCCACACAGAGGCAAGAGCCTCCTTTCATCTCAGCTCCCTCTGTCCTTCAATTGCTGCGTTGCCTCTCCTAAACCAGCCTTGCCTCTGACTGGAAAACATAAAAGTTGATGTCCCCTTTAAACAGATAGCATAAAAACCTAATAGGAAAAGCTTGTCAGCAGAACTTCAGCATGACTAAAAAAGCCAAAGCAAAGATTAAAAGCCTACCAGTGCCTATCAATTTGTACCAGTGCAAAACATCACCTTAATGCTGTTTGAAAAGAGCCTTCACGGTGCTTTTCTTGGATGCTTCAGGCATCCAAACAACTGGAACAGGACTGAAAACTTGCCAGGATACACGTGTGAGAAAGGAACTATGACTGCGCTCATGTTGTACAGTTTGGCTCAGCCAGTTGCACCCAAGTCTCAGCGTCCAGCTTTGTTTTGAATGAGAATGAACCTTCCCACAGCAAATCTGCAATCCTGCAGCTTGTCTTGGTCATACCTCTATTGCCCAGCAGTGCTGGGGAAATTATATTCCTTTTCTTTACCCTAAGACGTGAAAAGCTGAACTCAAAGGAGGTCAAAACTGAACCTTGGGAAAACTTAGTATGCACCTACTTTAATACAACTTTAATCCACATTGGTCCTGAAAACAGCAGTCTCACCAGTCCCCCTCTTGCCTCTATCCACACTGTCCTGTCCCTCTACTGTCACCTGACCATGCAATGAATGAGACCAGAAGAATTATCTAGTTGAAAATTAGGATTATTTTTTCCTTTCTTTTTCTTTTCTTTTTTTTTTTTTTGTTTTTCCATTTTAGTTTTTTTCCAGAGGAATTCCTTAGTTTTAGTTTTCACAGGTTTNGCGGGAGATGCTGGATATGCTTGAACAGGTTCTCCAGCCAATAAATAGGTGAATTTTCCTTGAAGTCAACAGCTTCCCATATTTATGTCACAGAGAATCTGGCTCATTGTTTTTAATTTGTGGCACTATAAAACTTAGGAAGTTTTGTGAGGCAGTTTTGTGAGACCAAATCTTTTTCTCCTTCTTTTATTTTTTTTTACCTCTAAGGGAAAATTTAAGAAGCAGAACAGCATATGCATTTCTAAGTCAATTGTAGCCTGTGCTACGTGCACAGCAAAGATCTTCACTTCATGGTAATTCTCTTCCTCCTCACCAAGGGAATGACACATTTAGTGAGCACATAGCCTCTCAGATTTGTGGGTTTTCTAGGACTAAATAAAAACCTCTAGTGCGGCCAAATGTATATAGCAGTGTGAATCCCTTTATGAGCACCCAGTTTAGTGTCCACTTTGAATTGCAGAAAAAGGGTAATCACAGAAATGTGGGTTAGATGGGACCCTTGGGGTCCCTAAGCCAACCTCTCACTTGAAGCTATCACCAGCTCTTGAGCACATTAGCTGTGGCTTTGTCCAGCCATGCCTTGAAATCCACCAAGGATGGAGCAGAAAAACCCACATCAGTTCTTTTCCCCAGGCACCATCCCAACCAATTTATGGCTAACTTGTGCAGCCAGTTACTCACAACCTTTCCTGTCTCACGAGCTATATTTCCTTTTTATATATCCAGGAACCTTACTGTAATGAGCATATATAAGAATCAGTTTTGTCCTGTCACTCTGCAGGTACTGGGAGAGGACAGGACTGGCTGGTTTGTTGTCACATCCCCCACTAAGTTTTGAATCTGTTGGTGCATTTTGAGCAGCCTTGGAAAAAGTCTCAGAAGTATTCCGTATTTGCAGGTTTCACAAAATTAGGCAGCCTCTAAATGGTCCCACTGCTGGAGAAGTTGCAAGGCGAGCAGATCTCCTTTTTATACCCCAGGGTTTCCCTGCTCTCTTACAGAGAGAGCCAGATTTTCTTGTCCCTACTGTCATTTCAGAAAATGGAATTAAACTCCCACATGTGGAAAATCCACATTTCTCCTTGCACATGCACATTTCCCTTCCAGCCCCGTGTGATCATTCGCTTTATATTGCTGCCATCCCTTACGTCCAAACACCTTGCAGCATTTAATTAAGTCTGCCCAGCAACGCAGAGCAAACAAACGCTGTCATCTCCCATTGTCAGAGTGGTGGGGAGGGAACTGAGGTACTGAGAAGTGAGCTTACCCACAGCCACACCACAACCCTGGGGCAAAAATACAGATGTTGCCTGTGTTACCCCTCTGCCAGTCTAACTCTGAGTCCCGCTGGGCAGGGCAGCATGTCCTGTCCCTGCCTTGCTGTAGGAAAATTGGCAGTTGTAGCCTGTCCACCTGGCTGGACAAGACCATCTCACGACTTGCCTTTCCTGCCTCCTGTGTCTCACCTCTGATATTGAACAACAAAGCCTCATTATTTTCTAGAGAACATGTGTTTTTCTAGAATTTGCTTAAACTGAGCAGCATCATTAGCACAATGCCTTTGTTTTAGTGCTTCTGCCTGGCTATTTGCATAGCGTATCCAAGTGCTCAGTCTACTGTTTCTTTTGCTTTGCCTTGTAGCTAAATAATCAGTTTCTGGGAGAAGAAAAAAAGGACAACACAACAATTTACTTCAAAGAATTGGTCTGAAGCTGCTAAATACTGTCTTCTGGTAACGGGAATGTTTTCTGGTCTTAGCAGTGCCTTAGTCCCAAAGCCAAGCTGAGCTTCATCTGTTTTCCAGCTTTCGTGCAGTACCGAGTACCCAAGGCTCTCATGACTAGGAACAACAACAAGGATAGTGATAATGAATATTCAGACATCCCACAAACCACTCTCAGCATCTGCCATCCTATCTGCATTAGCATCAGAGTGCACAGATAATGATCAAAGCAGCATTTTCCTGCCAGAGGCCCCCCTAAATCAACCTTATTAGTATGAATCAATTCTGATTAATGTGCTTCCTTAATGCAATTGTACCTACCCCTACTGTCCATGATTTAATATAAAATATCTCCCCCTATGCATTCCTTCTTACTAATACCACGTGCAAGGTGCAAATCTCAAGTGAACATACCAGGAAAACGAGTACTTTGTGAGAGACTAAATGCTAAAATGTCATAGACAGAAGGAGAGAATGAGCCTTTGGAGACTGCAGTGGTGAACTGCCTTTCTGTGCTACGATGCTACATCTGGATCCAGGGATCCTGTGAAGAGACAGCAGCAGCTATGCCGTTCTACAGCAATTCTGCTTATGCAGCACATAAAATAGCATGGCTAACTGAAACGGGCTCTTTGCTTGCTGCTGACAGACTTCTGGACTTCAGCTGTGATGGAAGGAGGAGCGTTGCATGTTTTAGTTTGGTGGTGCTTCCTTTGAAAGTCACCTATAAACATGACAAAATGGTGCATTTCACCTTATACTGCTGTGTGGCGTGGACAGAGGTTTTCTCTCTGGGGGTTTTCAATGTAAATGACATGGTCATAATGTGCTGTGTCCATGCTTCCACCCAGCAAGGCACTGAGGAAATCAACACTAAATAGGCAACAGTATTTTAATCAGGGACAGCGAGGTCCTCATGCCTGATTTCTACATCCACTCCAAATCCTTCGTCACTGTGGCTGGTTTGAGGAGTGCTGGTATGGGCCTCAGGAGGAAGAAAAGTGGTCAGGTGAAACCTCACTCAACAAAATCACAAGCGCCCAAAGGAACTGTCTGACTGAGGGACAAAGGACAAACCAGCCAACCAAGAAAAGTGTGGGAGAAAGGAAAACTGAAAGAGAAGACTACACAGTAAATTCCCATGCTCCAAATCATCTGCTTTTCTAAGGAAAGGAGTGATATCCTTAATGTAGAATAAGTGCCTCCCTTGGGCTAGTCTAGTGCAAAGAGCAATTGAGAGACATCATTTGGGAGGAAAGAGGCTTCTATGTTGGAATTAAACAGTTGACAAAATCCCAACAGCTTCACAGATTCTCACAGTCAATTTAAGGAGCCCACAAAATGAGATTTTACCCCTGTGGGTTTCAGTAAAACGATATGTTCTGGAGGGTGTGTGTGCTCAGAGTCCACTCTTAACTGCTAGAATTGGCTGTGGTTCTACTAATTCCTCATAGCTAGGCTGATTTTGACAATGCTTAGCAAATACATAAGCCCAATTTTTAAGTGACCATTTCTGTCAACAGGTCCAGTTATTTAAAACAAACATCCCTTCAGCATCTAGTCAGTCTCCTATCTAATGGCTTCACCTGCTTTGCTGAAGAACATGAGGGTTTCTTCTCCTCCTCAGCTGACATCAACAGGAGCAAAAGTCACTCCCAGAGAGTGTTTCTAAAGCTCTCAACTCCCAAGGGCCCATGGCTGGGTTCCCCCAAGTCCCCAGCTTTGTCCTTCATCTTAATGTATGGCCTTCAGCCACAAGATACCTCCTTATGGGGCATTTCAGTCTTTCTACATCATCTACATTCCTACTTCCACTGGACCCTGCCTCACCTCCAGTTTCTTTTGTGAATAATGACTTCTCCAGCTTTATGACCAGCTTTCAAGACCCTTCTTGGACACCTCCCCACATTCATGAGCCTCCTGTGCATGTAGAGTGCTGCTGTCCATTTTCTCTTGCGGTGGAAGAAAGAGAACCTTGTGTCCTCCCCTTGCTAGAAGTGTCATTCATAAGCACTCGGCAATATGCAGCAGAAATCGAGAAAAACAAATCCCTTTCTACTTCCCATGTATACAGTTCATCCTGAACTGAGATAAGTCTCCAAAACCTTAGCAATCTCCTACAAACCAAATGGGAATTTGTTCCTTATGGCATAGCAGATAAAACTAGAAATCACTGGCTTCACATACAAGCAAGATTTTAGCCCTGTTACAAAGGTGAGGAAAGCAGAGCCGTGGCACAGGCTGCCTGCTCGGGGTGTGAATTCTCCATCACGGGAAACTTTTCAGGAAAGGTTATCCACAAACCTCTGTCAAATGTGACACAGGTATGGCTAAGTCTGCCTTGGGGAAGAAGCATGGATTAAATGACCTCTCAAGGTCCTTCCAGACCCATTTCTCTATGATTCTTAGAGACAGGATCCCCGGCTTGATGAATCTCTGGCCTGACCTACAGTGACAGTTCTTAGATGTGTCTGAACACATACATTGCATGCATTTCTCTGCCAGTACAGCCCCCGTAGAGTGCTGCGGTGGCATTCAGGGCTGAATAGCTCTTTAGCAAAGGGCAGAGCCACTGCCAGAGGCATTGCATGGGGCAGAGATCTGCACTCTGGATCAAAGTGTGTATTGTCAGCCAGGGCAGAAGGAGAGCTGGGGGTATTCACAGCCAGGAATAAAGTCTTATTGAAAAAGGCGTGTTTTCTCCACTCCTCTCTGCAAGCAAAGACAGTGAGACATCCTTAGTGGAAGTGTGACAGAATAATTCTACTTTGGAGGGTTCTCTTCTCCCTGAGTTGTTTTGAAGTGAGAGGACAAGCCAAAACAATATTTTCACCCATGCTAACCTGCCCTTGTTCTGCAGGCTGATGGAGGGGGAGTGGATGCTGCACTCCCTGGAGGCCATGGGACAGGCACAACTCATTTTTCTTCCCCGTACGTAGATGATGTCTCGCACATCTCTATTACTCTGCAAGAGCTTTTGGCTTTTTGCCCGTGGGAGAACACTGAACGTTGCCCATCCCCCCATCGTCATGTATTTGTATCTGCGTGCATGTTGCCAACAGGCTATTCACTAGCACTTCCCTACCTACTAGTTTGCATGGTTGTGTTTGCAAGTGTCTTTCTGAAACACAACAGGACTATATAATTATGTAAATGCGCACATGTCTGTGAGAGTTTTGCAGTCTCTTTGGGTTTTAGCACAAATCTCATGACATTTGCTGGCTTATTCTCCTTTACTCCAAAGTGATTGCTACTTTAATAGGAGGCTTATATGAGCACTCCAGCTTTTCATGTTAAAATAAAAAAAGGAAGTGTGTTTCTGGATATCACAGCTGGCAAGAAGGGCTTGAAACAAGCAACAGCAAAGGCTTCAAAACCTAGAAGGCAACTGATAATTCAGATTCTGCCTATTCTCTGTAATTTTTTAATTAGAAAACTTTTAAACCAAGATCACGGTTCTGGAGGCAAGTCCGACTCCTACATAGAGATGATGATCTGCAAAGGTCTGAGGTGGGCAGCACATTGCTAAGGCTCACGCACAGCAACGTGAGATGTGACACACTGATGTGTGTTTTGGCATTTTTATGTCTGTTCTTGCCCACATGAACCTTAAGCTATTGGCAGTTCACATGAGTTTGGTACAGAGGCTTGGTCTGCCCATAGGTACATTGATTTGAAAAAATGTGCTCATGAACCTGCCTGCGAACTTATCTGTCACCGCAAATGAAGTACACCCACACCCTTGGTTCCTTTTTATCTTGATCTATGCGTGCACATTGCTCTGGTATCGCAGAGCCTTCATATCCCTATCAGAGCATTACATCTGAGTCTTTGAAGCAATTTGCATTGCCAGCTTAGGTACCATGAAGAACCAAAGAAGCGTTTCCAGGTGGAACAGGGACAATGATGCATCTCCTATTGACTACAAGCCTTGAGCCCACGGAAACTGGCTGAGTACCCACCACCTACAACTCATCCAAGCTACAAGTGCTGTAGGAAACCAACGTACCTGTATATTTTATATCTGGTTGTAAATCCTTGACGATGTCTTTCCACAAAGGATAAGTAGCTCCGCGAGTGGTGGAAAGGCCCCCTGTCTGAAATAAGCCAATCAAATTCCTTGGAGACATGTTGATTGGTAGCAGCTGGGTCCTGGTGGGAGGGCTGTACTAGTATATGGTCCCATATAAACAGGAGGTAGAGGAACTCAACAAGCCTCCAGTTCATGCTTTTCTGTCTGCCTTTTTCCTCTCATTCTTGCTCCATTCTGTGGAGTCCTGTTGAAAAAGAGAGGGAAGAGGAGGAAGGAAAGAGAGAGAGAGAGAAATGGAGGGGAGGAGAGGGAGAATGGAGAGAGAGTTTAAAAATGGGAGTCACTTTGATCCTTAGACAACTGTCTGTCAGGGTGAAAATAGATACGAAAAATCAAGTTTTAAAAGGCTCTGTCTGCCTGTGTTACAGCTTAGAGTATTTGGCACTGTTTTATTCATGTACCTATGTGGTTCCTTTAACCTCCCGAACATATATCACCTTTGAAATAAACCAGGTCCTGACCTGAGACATCCCTACCCCAGCTTTTCCATCGTTTCCTTCATGAAGTTCTCTGCAGTGCCACAAAGGCGAGTGAAGCTGGGTGCAGAAGGTGGCCACACTCTAGGCTACAATTACCCCTTTATTTTCCCTTTAATGCTGTGCCAGAGAAATGTGTCTTCTGCTTTCATGTCTCTCTGATGATCTGTAATTCATGCTCCATACAACCTGAGCAATTTATAAAGACCCAGGTCTTACTTTAAAGCGTTGCCAAAAATGAAATAAAACAAAACAATTACCCAGGCTTCAGTGACCAGCACATGCACACACACAGAGACACGCAACTATGAAATTCTGCCAAATTCTGAAAGAAAAAAAATCACCTCAACCTTTCCTACTGTGGTGTTTGGGAGGGGTGTGCCTGGTGGAGGGAGACGCGGTCTGTTATGGTAGGACCTCAGGCCTCTTCCCAGGATCAAGGCTCTGCAGGGTGACGTAGTGAACATGTATAATCAGTACAGGAGATTCACTAAGGGGTTTTAAGGGATGCTTCACACCACGTGGTGCAGGGCACACTGTCGCTTACATGATGGGAGAACGGCTGCCCCACTGCACTCCTCCATCGATTCATGGCTGCGGATAACCCTGCTATGAGCCAGCTCCTCTTCCCAATGTGTTTAACAGCTAAACAGACAAGACATATGATGAGTGGGAAGGGAAGCGGAGGGGTGAAATGCCTTGCCAAAGGTTAGGCAGCAAGCCACGGATACAGCTGGAAGAGAGCCCTCATCTCCTGACTCCCATTTCCAGCATTTCAGCCATTAGATCATCTGCCTCCGCAGTCATGCTGTTGGCGAGGTGCCCCTCTCTGAACGAAGCCATGTGCTCCATTGGTGGAAGGTGACTGGCTTGCTTAGCTGGCGTCCTGCACCTGGCGTGCACCCCCTCCCTTTCTGCTTCCTAACTGCAACAGCAGCCCAGCGTGTTGCATTGTGCTCCTCATCGCTCGGAGTTGCTCGTACTGCTCTGAAAAAGTCCTCTCTATGCGGGATGCTTTCCTCCTCCCGCTCACCTCCTGTCCATCTGGCTGCCTTGCTGAGTTTTGTGGAGCATCTGCCAACACAGTGGGCTCGCCTAGGCAGGCAGAGTGTTCTTGAGGTTACATCCCCCCACCCTGGGAGCACAAACTGGTCCAAAAGTTGTCCGCAGAACAAGTGATACCCAGCTGTTTCTGCAGAACACAGTGCAGAGACACTATAGCTACTCTTCAAAGCTATGCAGAGCTCTGCTAGAGTGAGATTTAGTGTTAAGGCTTATTTGTACATCTCCAGAATCCCTTCTGGTTTTGAATCCCAGTCCATCATAAACTCTTTAAAAGTCTACAGTTCCCAGAGAGAAAAGATTTTGCTAAAAGAAAGGCCACACTGAGGTGTGCTAGAGGTGCCAGGTACGTACACAACCCTGTGTGTGAACAGGAGGCTTTGGCTGCTGTGAGCAGCGTAGTATAGACCAAGGGGTATCAGCATTTACGGTCAGTGTGGTCACCTCCATGAGCTTGCCCCAGGAGCATGGCAAAGCTGCAAACCCACAGCAGCAAGCGTGCATATGTCTTTCGTGTGGGCAGATTGATCCCAGGAGTGCGATGGGGAGCACAAGTGTCGAGTGCGTGTGCGCGCCGGAGCGTGTGGGAGTCTGCACGTGTGCACAGCATGTGTTTGTGGAGCTGCAGTGAGCTCAGCAGCACTTGACAAAGCAGGGTGGTGTAAATCTGGTTAAAAAACGACAGTCAGCTGTTGTATTACTTGAAGAAATGAAGAAAAATTACATGTGGGCAAGTCAATGTTCACTTTTTCTGTTGGGCACGTATAAACTTCTTGCCAATTGCAGACAGAATATTACTGTTATTAAACCTAATGGTACCTGTAGCTGCTGACTGAAGAGGTAGTTCCTGTTTTGTAGGTATATGTTTAATATTAATTTTTTCCACCAACTCCTACTTCACCCATAAACATGGCAGTTATTGAGACTTTGATTCCTTGCCCCTCAGAAAGAGATATTTCTACTTTACCTTACAAAACCAGGATTTGGGGTGTTTCCAGCCCCACACTGAGTATATTCCAAGTGGGCTACAGTACAGCTCTGCTTCCACTCATAGTGGTCATGAACCCAAGGTGACTGCTGGGAAACATTCCCAGCTGCATCCCACCCTTGGCATTTCCAAATTCTAGTTTGGGAGTTCATTTCTCCTGCTCCTCCATCCAGGCTGCTTCTCTGCCTTGCTGCTCTTTGCAAATCTACACTGCCCCATCACAGTAAGCAGCTGCAAGCTCAGCATATTTGCCATTAGGCGAGTATGCAGATTTGCTGCTGATAATGATCACTTGTTCTGTACACATTGTCCAAACTCGCTTAGTTGTCTGTTCATTAAACTCATCCATAACTGCTTCCTTCATCAGCCAGTCTGGATCAGTTTTCCTTTAAACATTTCACTTTCTATTGAATTTCTATTGCAAAGAGAGAAAGGAGGCTTTTATGTACCAAAGTGGAGTGGCAGCTCATCTCCAGTGCCCAGAACAGTACAAGTGCAAACTTAAATACGAGAAGTGCCAAAAGAAATGGGTTTCAGAGAAATCCCAGTGTGTCCTCCCACATGCGAGCATTGCGCACTGGGGAAATATAAGCTTATAAAAGAGATGAGATTCCTAAATTCCTCCCATGCACCTCTTCATCCACCCTGCCCTTCCTTTCAGGTTGAAGTTAGAGTCAGGATGATTAGACTTGTGACGGTTCTCAACCAAAGGTGAAGACATGGGGAGAACATGCCTTGAGATCACGAGAAGAAAAGGACATCTCCAGTCTGGAAGCTGGCTGTGAGTACCTGTTCTGAGAGAGAGAAAGGTGCCTGAGGCAACAGAGGATGGTAGAATGCATTTGGGTCTAGACAACTATCACACCATCAACTTTAATTTTTTAGTAGTATCTTTTTTCCCCCTGCAGCTGCTGTAGAGATGTTGTTTCACATTAAAGATTAATACACACCATGGGGCTGGTCCCCATGGAAGCTATAAAGCTTACTAAAGCAGGATAATTTTGTGTCTTAGGCAATATTGTGAGGTGCATTCTATCTAACTCCTAACAAGTTTGAATCTGAAATTAATTTGTTGGGTGTCTTTATGGGTTTCCATTGATGTAAGGTATGTTCTGAGGATTTTGCAAAAGGTCAGCAGAAGAAAAGGCAGGGAGGTGACGTCTCCATGTCTATAGCCCTTGGGTAGGAGACTCCAGGCTAATTAAAAGATACATCTGGCACAGAAGCCATCTCAGCACTAAAGGGAAAACTTGAGGGAGTCAGACACCGGGTTTTGATTCAGGAATCCACATTCTCCTCAGTTCTGCCCCAGATACCCTTTATGATCTTGGGTATTGACCTTAAATGCCTTTTTTGCTTCACTTTCCGATTATCAGCATAGAGACACAACAGCATTTGTTTCACTGCTTGAACCAGGAACCTGTTGGAGAGTATAGCACCCAGCAAAACATCGTCCTCCTGTCCTCGTATCTCACTNGCCAGGAACTTGTTGGAGAGGTCATCATCTGGGTATAGCACCCAGCAAAACACTGTCCTCCTGTCCTCGTATCTCACTATATGTTCCTATCCTATGAGAAACTGATGACAATCATCTCAAGATGCCAGCAAATTCTATAATGTGACAGTTAAAAAAATCCAGACTACAAAGCCCATTGCCACTCTGGAGCACTCCAGAACAATGTAGTGATCGGGTCCTTCTGATTCGTGTCAACAAACATGATCATGTCATTGTCACATCTGTTAATAAAGGTGATTGGTGGGTGAGCTAGGAGATAGGTTAGTGTTCACAGTAAGCAAGCACTGGGAGAAGAAATGTGTGATTCTGAGTCACTTTACAGTCAGTTTCCAGCATTGTCCATCATGAAGGCACATCCATCAGTGTAAATGGAGACTTCTGTTCCAATGCCTTTTCGTTTGCTAGGTGGTTTAAGATGACCTTATTCTAAGCTGCATTGAGCTTGGAATATTAAATGTTCCCTGTCTTATGAGCCTTTAGGAATCTTGGAGGAAAAATAGGCAAGTACTTTCTGTAAAGTGCAAGTTGTATTTGAATGTACACTTAATTTCATCGTGATTGATATCTGTGTGTTAATTATATTCTATTTTAGGCAATACCTTTGCTGTCACAAGGCAGTGTCTTTTATCCAAGGAGTTCAAATTGAATTAGAGACATTAATTAAAGCTCTCAGCACTCTAGTAAGGCAGGCAAGTGCTGTTACTCCCATTGTTTCTTGAAATAAGAAGGAATAAAGCTGTGTGTCTACTTAGCCACTTAAAATGTAATTTTTATACAGCGAGATGGCTCAGAATGATAGATTTTGCACAAAATGATATCACAAGGCCTGCTTCCTATGAGGGGGGCTGCGCAGCCCTCGATCACTGCAATAAATGGGAAGGCAGAACACAGGGGCTCTGGTGCTCCATCGCTTGCTATAAACACACCACTACTCCTCTGCCTCCTGGGATTTTCTACCTTTCTTCTAACCCCTGCACCTTTCGTTTATCCCATCTATTAGATTTAAATTGATCTTGCACACATCCCTTCTGTTTTCTTATGCTCATTGCTGTAAACTATTGCCATCAGAAATGCAGACTCAGGAAGGAGAAATTACCGAACACATTATTTGCAGTAAAGAAATAAGTCCCCTATCTCTTTAAGCTTCATGCACCAATAATTCTTTCTTGTGTCCCACATTTGGTTCTTGGCAGTTTGAGAGAGGTTTCTGCCTGCTGCCATTTACCAGAGGGAAGAGGCTAACAATTGCTGTTTGTATCTGAAACACTTCTGCTCTGCAGCAACTTCACACGCTGCTTTAGGATGCTGATAAATTAGTAAAAGACTGAAGTGTCAAGGGAGAGATGAAACAGCTTATGTTAGTTTAGAGCTCGACCCTGTAAAGTGACGAACGTCTGACCTCATTTCAGCAAACGGCTTAAGCGTATCCTTAATTTTAAGCACAGGAGACACTCTCTTGGATATTATTCAGCTATCCTCTACAGCCACATACCTGTTAGACAGGTAACTACTGCGCTACACCTTTAGGGTTTAACTGGTGTTAGGTCGCTGGGTGTAACTGGAGCAATATCATTTATGTCCTGCACCTATTTCAGAGATGGTCCATGACAGTGCTGGAAGGCAGTTACTGCCCGTGAAGCAGCTTCAACTGTCCTCAGGAAAAGCTGGACAGCAAGACAACCAAGCTGAGGACATCTTCTGCACGTTAAGGTCAAGGGAAAACAGGGAACATGGATGGAAAGGTATGGAAGATCCAACCTGTCGTGGTTTGTTAAGTCATGTGAACTTCTATGGATAAATCTGAGCCCTGGGATAACAGAATCTCGTCATTTCTGCCTTAGATATCTTTATAGCTCAAGCTATAGAGGCTGATATCTAACTGGAGTCAGGTATGGAGCTGCAACTGAGCAGTGGCTCTGTCTTTTTGGATGATTATGACATGCAAAGTTGTAAAATCCCCAATTATTGTAAACCTATTCCTTTATGGAGATGAGATTTCTCTATTTCAGGCAGCAATGGGTGAAGCCCTTCCCAAATCTTGGCAATTCTGTGCTGATGTGTGTCAAAATTTGCCTTTATTCTTTAACCGTTTCAGTTTAAAATATGCATGAATGGTTAGATCTGAGGGACAGCCATCAGCTGAAACAGTTTTGGATGAGGAAAGGCAAAGAGCAAGGTTAAGAAATACCTCTCCAAAAATGCCAACACATTCCATGAATTCACTTCACTTTTGCCAGACTGTTGATGCTGAAAAAAAATAATGATTGGGAGATGTCAGTGTTTTGGTTGAGAGAGCATCAAGGGGAAATATTTCCAAATCCCCATTTGAAACCCCGAGATCTTTTTTTCTTTTTCTCCTTTTAATTTGCCTTCCTAACCCCTTAAGAGAGAACAGTGATAAAAATATCCTGTTTGACCCCAAATGACTTAGAGGAGAAGAGGTTTTCTCCTTTTCAGTTTGTCAACACTTTGTTTACAACTTGTCAGAATATTCAGTGAACCACAAACACCCCACAAATCCTTTTCTTATTACTGCAGTTCAACCAGCAGCCTAAAGGGAGCAGGTTTTCTGCAGAGATTCTAATTACTCCCTGCCTATAGCGAGGTGAGAATCACACTGGTAACAACTAGGTATCTGTTTTCAGCTTATTTGTCCCCACACTTCATCTAATTATAAACTACTAGTTTTAATATGTTGAGGATGAAAGGTGGCTGGTGTGGGGACTGGAGAACAGGCATTATGAGGAGCAGCTGACAGAGCTGGGGTTGTTTAGCCTGGAGAAGAGGAGGCTGAGGGGAAACCTCATTGCTCTCTACAACTACCTGAAAGGANTCCGTGGCAGGCATACAGCCTCCACCATTCAACATCAGGTGATGCTGGACTGAAGGAATTGAACGTTGCTAGTCCTTATCATAGATCTACTAGCCAAGGTGCCAAAGCCACCACTCTGTAACCCAGGATCCACAGACATTTGATTCAAGGCTCTGCTTAGAAAGAGGATCCACCTAGCAGTGCACAGTAGATTGGGAACTGAATCAGAAGAATCTTCTGCATGTGCATGCAGATAAGTGATGAAGATCTACATTTTGAAGATAGTCCTGAAGAATTTGATATCAGAACAGTATCACGCTAGGTGCTGTATAAAAGGAAACCAGCAAGGCAGTCCATGCCCCAAAAAGCTTGCAATCTAATTAGAAGACCAAGGACACCAGATGGCCGGGGACAGATCGGAGAACGCAAGGGAACAGTGAGATAATACCGCTCAGCAGGCTGTGGAGCAGTGGTGTCAGCACACCAGCAGCCCTACTGTTTGGCAAGATTTTGATAGCTATTGTCATAAATGAGAGTTATAAATAGGGAGGCTGGATAATGAGCTAGCTTTGTAGATGTTTGTGAGGAACTCCTCTCATTTGTGAAGTGGTGGAGAGAATGAATATAGACGGTAATAATAATGATAAATTGCACTTTTCTGGGTTGCTTATTAAAAAAAAAATATGGTGGGTGGTGAGCAGTGATTTCTATTAAATGCCGCCGTGAACCTGAAATTATTCCTACTGTTATTAAATTTTTGTCCAAGCTAGTCCAGTTCTCCATAATTTCATTCTAAGTTACACAAAAATGCAACTCTGTCTTCTGTCTTCCTCAGTATTTATACACCTCATATCAAAGTCCAGTAATCTCATAAGTTTTAATAGGTCTTTATCCTTGCAGCAGCTTTAGGAGATCGGGAAATGCTACATTTCCCATTCTGCAGAAGGGAAATTGAGACACGGGATAGACTAATGCCTTGTCCAAGATCAATTTATAACTGCTTCGGGAATTCAACCCAAATATCTTAAGTCTCAGCTCAATGCTACGTCTCCTTGCAGTACCCTTCCTACGCACCTTCATGCTTCTGTTCCAGAATTAGCTAAGACTTGCCACAGAGCTGCTCAGGATTTTTTTGGATTGCTCATTTTATGTCAGAAAAATGCCTATTCATCAGAGGCAAAACGCTTTGTAGAAATTTGTTGATTTAAGGGGGAAAAAACCCAGCATTTTGATAAAGTCAGCTTTTCTTCGGAACAGAATGTGTTGAGCGTTCTGTTTGGAAAAGATCAGTTCAAGATTGTGTTTTGTTTTTCATTACATGTTGAGCAATATACATTAAAAATCAAAATGAAGTGTTTTCTTACGCGGCGTGTTTTGACTGAGCCAAAACAGCTTTTGTAATTTATGCGTGAAAGGAAATGTCCAAATTCATTTTAATACTTTTCTTGCATTTTGGAAGGAGAAGCACCTGCAAACGATACACAACAAACTGAACAAAAATTGTACTATTTGCTTCGGATTTTATACTGGTAATTTAGGAAAGAGAGTAATTTGAAAACTAAGTTCAAAGAGGCCATGTCAGAGCCCAGAAACCCAGACCATTCTGTGTTGCCTTTCTAATATATCCCATTGCAACAAGTTGGACCTGTAAGTAGAGCTTGTAGGAAGCAAAATCAATGCCAAAACAGTCCTAAAGAGCATTAATGTAACATTCAGTCCAAACGGTCAACTTCTATCCCACATTTGACACACTTTGCCATGTTTTTGTTGTTCTGAAGCTCACTCCTGTACAGGGACATTACCACCACAGCCACACAGAACGATCCTGCTCCACAGGATTTGGGAAATGCAAACTAATATCACATATTTTGGTATGCTAGGAAGCGGAGGTTACCTAATGATCTTTGCAGATAATATATCTTCCTGTTTTTCTTGTCCGTCAGAAAGGAGCTTAGCTTTTGGCCAAGATCTCTTGTGCTCCTCAGCCCTTAGTGAAGGAGCAGAATGGGTTAAAATCCACAGGCCATTGCCTCTCTGGGATAGAGCTCCAGCTGCTTAGATAATGACAGACCTGCCTGCCAGGATGAAAAGCACCATTTAACTCAGTCTTTCCTATGGGCATCAGGTTCTGCCACCATGCACGCTGCTTGAAGCCAAGAGAACCAGGGGCAGCTGAAGAGGGGAGGGAAAAGGGACCCCAAGTCTTGGCAGCTGCGAATTCTGGCTCCAGGCAGATCCTTCTCCATAAAAATCTCCCTGTGAATTCAACCACACCAGCTCCTGCAGCCACTGCCTTAGAGATGCTCCAAAGACAGGGTGAGACCTCCCAAGGATGGCACGGCTCAGGTTTCTGCAGAGGAGCAGAGCTGGAACCAGAGCTAGCGTGAGGATAACTGGACACTGACGGGAGTTTGACACCCCTGCCACTGCCTGGCAGATGCCCATTGCAAGAGGTGTGTTAAATTCCTGATTTAAGTATTTAGGATAGATTCCTTTAAAGCATAAGATACTGGTCTGAGGCTGAAAATGCTCAGGTTCAATTCCTTCTACTGCTCCACCTGCCCATATAGAGGAAGTTATATGCACATTAATGCACAGGAGCTTCAATTCAGGCTAGAAGTGTGAGCTAGAACATGTAGTAGCCCAAGGTAACACTATTTCATTGACAACTTCTCAAACAGAAGCCAGAAATCTTGAGAGTAGGTCTTCTGCTGTTAGCATGCATCTACGCAGGCTCTGCAGTTGCAGGTTCTGCTGGAAGGTCTACTGAAGTCAGTGAGCCTTGGGGTAGATCTCAGTGCAAAAAAATATAATCAAATATCATATTAACTCTTAATTCGGAACAGCATATTAAATTAGAGGCTTAAATTAACCTGAAACTGTATTCATATAATAAGATTTAAAATCTGTGCATTAGGAAGGTGGGAGAACTCCTAGCCAAAGCTGTTCTTACCAGGCTTGAATCCCAGAGACAATCTACCTGCAGTGCTGCATTTCAGCCTGTTCCCTAAGCCTGGGATTTCCACTGAAACAGGAGGATGTTTGGAAGATAAAGCCATCTCATACTTAGCAGTATTTATCTGTCAAACACAGAGGGCTGTTACTAGTTAGACCCCAGCCTGTGCCAACTAAGAAATCCCAGGGGATATTGAGAATCTGCACTGACATCTCACCATCACAAATAGCCTCTTCCATCAGCACACTGATCCTGCAACACAGATTTGCTAGAAACTGAAGGAATTCAGTCCTTGCTAGGATTAAAGTCCGAAACTACTCAGGTCTGAGCATCTCAAACATTAAAGCGCTTTGGCATCCAAGTTTAAGACCACCGCTAGCTGTGAGTTTTATTTATTTCCTTCCTTGAGACTGTTCTGCTCTGTGCTAAATCCATCTTCTGACCACCTGGAGCGTTTGAGAGTCTTGGCTGTGATGCTTGTCTGTTTAGATAGAATGTAAGTAGAGCTGGTCAAAAAATTTTGACAGAACAGTTTTTCGCAGGAAAACGCAGTTCTCTGGAAATTGCAGGGGAACGTGTCAATTTTGACAAACTTTTTTATGTTTAAAATGTCAAAACAAATCATTTTGATTTTCTCTCTTCATTTCAGTTATGCCGAAATGCTTCATTTTGAGGAAATAAACACATTATTTTTGTGTTGTTTCAATTAATTTGTTTTGACATTTTTACATATTCTGTATTGTATTGATATATGTTTAGAATATACCATATATCACAGAAAATATTTGATGTTGGTCTGTTTATTACCTGTGTTATCATAATACAATACTAAATATTTCCTTAGCACTTCAGTGCTTCAGCACCACAGAAACAGAAGATATTGATGCTCTCAAATTATTATTGCTTTCGACTTTTCAGGCTGTGAGAGCTTTGTGGGATCATGGTTCTCATTCAAATTGGAGTTTCAAAAAAAAAACCGACAAAACACAACCACAAATCAAAAGGTGAAAATTTCCCAAGGAAACAGCATGTCCATTTCCCAAGCAGCTCTGTCAGCTCAACGGCTGCAGAGCACATCTCCTCTCCTCTCTGCAGCAAGAAAACCAACTTCTTTGCTTGCTAAGAAAAAAAAAAAGAAGAAAGAAAATACAGATTTTCCTAGGGTGGAATTCTGTGTAATGTTTTCATGAGCATCAGGGACTTAAAAGTCTGAATACCATTGACCTCCTGGGGCCTTTGGCTTCCATACCACTTATGTATCTTTCAAAGATATATTCCACCTCCTTCTTGGAAGTCTACCTGATTTTTTTTCCCCTCCTTTTAAACAGTATTTTTGCTCCTCCATGCATAGCAGGGGGAATTTGCTACCGGTGAGTTTGTACCATCAAGTCTGTGTAGGTGGTGGTAACAGTGGATTGAATAAAAAAGGGCAAGGTGAGCGGTAAGAGGGAAGGAGAGAACGGCAGCGCAGAGCGGAGCCTGTAATGAGGCAACTCTATTGATTCTTCATTTCATGGATGAAAATGTCCCCAACGGCTCCTGCGAATTCACTGCAGTTCGATAAGAGATTGAGGGCAGCGGGTCCCAACACCGAGGGCTGCGCGCTCTAGTGCTGCCAGCGCCTGCGTGCGGGGTGAACGGCGAGAGGACTGAGAGTCCATTTGATCTGGACGCGCAGAGAATAATACAGACAAAGGCAGGACCATAATACAAACCAGGGCACGATGCTGGATGGAGCATGGCTTTGCACGGACACTCTCATTTCCCTTTTCTTCCCTTTCATTAGGCTGAAAAGAAAGTTTAAAAGGTAGGAAGGGTTGCTCCTTCCCATTACAAGGCTGCCAGCATCTCTCAGAGCAAGGGTTTGGTCCCCATCACCACTCAGGGGTGACCAGGGTGTTTTGTGCAAGGGAAATAAAAAGGAGAAGCACCCCTAATCCTTGGAAATTTATTTAAAGTAGTGGGAGGGTGATTTTCCATCTGTTTTTCCATTTCCAGGGACATGATTCTACTGCCATGCACTGCAGTTTGAAATCTGAATTCCTGCACACAGCTGCTCGGAGTGTACCTCTGCATGCAGATGCGCCTGGTTGTCTACTGTGGCTCCGGCTGGCCTGTCACTACAGATTACAGCTTTCTGCTAACAGCAAGTACTGCTGCAGTCTGAGACTTCCATTAAAGGCTGATGTTTCTACCTCCCCGCCCTACAAATGGCTCCAGCCCAGCCAGCATTTCAATACGTGTGGTCTCATCTCTGGCTTGGGAAAGGAGCAAAGTGCCTCAATTTGTTCCTGCATTAGGCAACAATGGAACAGGTTGAAGGTAGAAAAAGACCTAAAAATGTTTGAGGATGATAAATTTTGATAAGTGTGCATTATTTACTTGAAAGTTGATCTTATCCCTTGTCATCAGCACATCCATAATATTGTAGCCCCATACCTCTGACAGCAGCAGTACAACTGAGCACTGAATTACCCCCTGGATGAGTCCTTGAGGGACGTGCTTCATTACTCCAAGCCACACTGTGGAGTTCCTTTGGAAAGGAGGAATGTTCCTGCAGGGAGAGTTTGCCCATCCATGCCAGACACTGCAAATCATTAGCCCTTCATTGCCAGAGGATTTGAAGGCTGCTGACAGATCAAAAAGAATCGGCATGGACACTTGACCTTTCTCCATTGCCAGGAGGAAATCATTGACCAGGAAGAATAGCACATGCTCTACTAGGCTCTGCAAAGGGAAGGAAGAGGGTCTGGAAGAATTCAGAGCTATTTGTAAAGAAAAAAAAAAATTCTTCACTGGTGCTTCAGCACAACCTGTGCAGTTGGCCAGCGTTGCTATCGCTCATGGGCATGCCGAAGGGGTGAATTCCAGTTTGGCACATGCCAGGTGCCATCACAACTCCTCCTGCTCCAAAGGGGACATTGAGAATGGGGCTCTGCCCAGAAGATACTGGAAGATTCACACCTTTGCTGGCTGGGAACAGGACAGAACACACTAAACTGCAGTTTAGTGTTTCACTGGCACAGCGTCCTGCCAAAGGGAGAGAGAAGTTCCCTCCACCAGCATGCACACAGATTACTGCTACTAGATTTTTCCCCACTGCTTGATAGATACCACAAGCCTCCCAAACAGACTCTGTCTGAAAGCAATCCAGAGCAGGCGTCACATTTTGTTTCTTCAACAGCCTGACTCCCAGAAAGACCCCGTGTGATCAGCTGGCCAAATCCAAATCTGAAAAAAACACCTCCATGACTGGTCATGATTAATTAATTCTACTTCGACATTCCCCAGGGCACCTAGCAGCTAGTCAGAGTCGCTGGAGAAAGAGACACTGCTGTGGAAAAGGAATAAGGAGACTTTCCTCAACTGCAGCCATGAATTAGATAATAAATAGCTAGACAGATAAATAATTTTCTGTGAGTGGCAAATCAAATATAGAACAGAAATAGAGTTGGTTGGCCTATCCCTGTGAAATAAAAGGTGTTTGGACGGAGTTTCCAAAGAAAGAAGAGTATTTGGAGTCTACTGTACTCATGACAACATAGCCTGAAGTTATCTATCATGTCTAATATGACTTTTTATGCTGACAGACAAGAATTCTTAGACATTTTTTTATTAGTATAATATTCTAGGACCAAAGCAGTTGAAGGAAGCTTTCTTCTAATTTACATCTCTTTTTTCTCCCTCCTCCTGCCTGGATTGCAGGCTAGGCAACATCTTTGTTCCCATAGCATCAACATCATTTTCCCACACCAGCTGTTGTGTGTTTGGCCTGCATCCCTCAGGGAGCTATAGGTATCAGCCTAATGTAGACATTCTTCAACCGCTTCTCCTATCTGTCTCTTGAATGCTTCTCCTCCCTAAATCCAGACGTTCTGACAATATTTGTCCACTAACCACACAACAGACTGTCCAGGAGAAAAAAATGTTATTCTGCAGGACTTGAGGAAATCAGGAGTTGCAGCAGCATCCCAGGTTCAGGTAGGACCCTGTGATGTGCAGATCACCACCGAGCAGATGGCGGTCTAATCCCTGCCAGCACGTGAAGCCCAGTGTGCAAAGAGCACCCGTAACCCCTGTCTGATTGAATATGCATGTTCACGTCTGATTTTACTCGAGCACTAGAAGTCCCTGTGCACAAAATCATTGAGATGAATAAAGTGTGAGACACCTAGCTTTGGAGTCCTGTGACAGCAAAGGAGGAAACCCGCTGATCTCCCTTTGCCCACACATTTTTCAGTCTGTAAGTCCTTGGTATCTTTTTGGTCTCTATATCCCTGAAGATACAGGTCCCACCTTCAGATAACTTTACGCTCTCCTCCTTAGACCTTCAGTTTGGACCCCATTCCCAACGTAGTGAGGGTTTTGGAGCTTGCAGCTGGTTCTTCTCCCTTCCTGCACACCTTCATCTGGAGTGTGAAATCAGTTCAGATCACTCCTTTCCTTCCCTCTTTGCTACTATCCTCCTACACCCGCCTTGCTCCTTCTTCCTCCATCGCAGCAGGGACAGTCAAGACACATTATTAACACTTGCCACTTTGTCAGTAATCTACGGGAGAAGCAGAGGAGGAGAAAAGAGGAAAGCATGCAAAAAAAATGGAGAGTAAGAAAAGTCAAATTAAAGGAAAAGTTACAAAGAATTGAAGGTGTGAATGAGAAAGTGCAGGAGTAGAAGATGTATGAGAAAAATCTAATGGGTGAGAAAGAGACTTGTAATTAATCTGCAGTCTAGTGAGAGGGCAGAGGAATGCAAGTCAAGACCATAAGCTTCCCTACATGCTCTGCTACTGATTTACTCTGTGACTTCAGACAAATCCTTTTAATTTCTCTTTTTATCTCCCACTGCTCTGTACCCTTTGAGTATAAGTTATTTGAGGTACGAATTGTCTTTAACTGTGTGTAGCATAAAGGAAACTGCAATCGCAGGCACTAAAGAACCAAGACATTATTTTTAACACGTACTAAAATTATGCACAAAAAAAAGTGCTTGGGGATTGACTGACAATGTTTATTAATTCAGGCTGAATCCATTAGATAGTTACTGCAAAAAAAAAAAATGGGAAGGGAAAAATTTAAAAGATTCAAAGTAGATGGCTGCATTATTTTGTAATTTAAATGCTTCATATTGAAATGTTTATGAAGTGGAACTAGAAGGAAATGGGAAAAAAAAACCCTAACATAAGTGAAATAACACAGTTGTGAAAAAAAACAGCAAAAAACAAAAAACAATGTATTTCTGCAAAATTTAAAGTTTTTAAGTGATTTTCCATTTTAATTTTCCTCTTGTCCCACATGCAAAAAAAAAGGATTCTCAGTCTTCCTCCCACCCCAGTTATATTTGAATTGCTAAAATTATAATTATTTTTGCATCATTTTTTGGTTTAGATGCAAACTGAAACACACACAAAAATTATTTTTGACCTGTCCCTACTAGGAATTACAATAATTGTCTTCCAGATTTTCATAACAACATCAGCGATTCCAGCAAGGCTGAGTTTCAACTAGTTTCTTAAGCTGATGACTTTCATAGTCTTTTGCTCACTTCTAGCCTAAACCTGCATTCAGCAGGGAACTAGGTGAAATAATTAGATATACAGAGAAACAAATGAGCAAAACCTTGTATCAAAAATGAGAGAAAAGTTCCCAAGAAATAATCTGGGAGAGATTGGATTTACTTCTTTCCATTAGAAATTGCTGCCTAATGATGTTTTAAGACATTCATAACATCCTTTTTCCCTTCTATTTCTCTCAATTCTTTCTTTTTACTTCTCTTGGTACTCCTTTTTTTTTTTTAATTGAAGCCCCACTATCTCTAAACTGTAACCAAACAGACGTGAGGCCCCTACAGAAAACCAGAACGTGCGATGTCCAAGCACATCTGACATCAAGCAAACCCAAACACAGCTCTCTGCAATCAGCCATCCCTGAGTCAAACCACCAAAGTGCACTTGGAATGAGATACAGACACGCAAGAATGAGAACAGCAAGTATTGGGGATCCTGCTCCTCAGGCATCATCTGGTATACTACGTCTGATCTCTCAAGCGTAGGACCCAGCTCACAGCCACCTACTGCAATCTCAGTCCTAGGGGTATTTAGAGAAGCACAACCTGCTTGGATTCCTGCATCCCATGGATTTAAAAAAAATTAGGCATGTCTATAGGAGTTAGGCACCTAAATATCTACGTTTCTACATCATCAAAAACTGTGTTCCTGCGCCACAGACATTGCATTTGTATTAGTTTGGGGATTTCATCAGGAGGAAACAAGCTTCCACTTCCACTAAGAAGAAACACAGTTCAGGGTATATTTTGCTTTATTAACATTAGTTGTGGGCAATATGAGCAAGTCCAAACCCTCCAACAGCTTATTGTCCTTCAGCACTGTCCCAGAAGACACAGCACGCTCAAACACTCTGTACATGGACACGCAAAATGGATTCTGAACATCTTGCAGCAAAACTACTGCAATATTGAGCTGGAAATCAGCCTTCATATCCTTTCAAGAGGCTGGGATTTTAAAACCACACATAAAAATAAAATCCAGAGTGTATCTCATCGCACTTATTTGATTTCCTCAGCTCCAAATCTTATTTACGGAGGTCTGCAGACAAGTAACAACACTGCACAAGGACAGCAGAGTCCCCAGCCCTTCTGTCCACACTTACTGTGGCACCCAAGGGAGGGTTATGGCCCCGGAACCAAAGGAGTGTCCCTATTCTCTAAGACATGAAGGGTTTGGGGACTGTACATCACCACCTCAGGCTCTACCTTAGAGTTCCCTTGGAGGAGCAGTAGCGAGAAAAAAAATATGCCATGGACAACATTTCCATCTTCAAACTTGAAAACAAAGTAATAAGAAGCACTGCAGGAGAAACCACGGGTAGGAAGGACTTATCAGCCTCTTTTGCTCTTGTTTTCAATGTAAGTAGCTTTATCATTAATTGCTATTTACTGCAAACGCTGAAGTTGGTAAAAGGACTAATAGATCACACTGAAACAGCAGATTTGATTCAAGCTTCTTAAAGGACAATGCACATATGTGTGTGTGTTCGTGTGTGTGTGCTCGCACACGTGTACACACACTTGCACAGTTAATTGTGCATGTTGTGTAAGTAAAATCCCCATATCTTTGTGCAAGGGAGAGAAAGAGATACAGTTAGTGTATTCTTGCCTGATATATTCCAGTAAAAGGCAAACTTCATTAGTGGTCTTAGGAAACGAGGAATTAGTTCAGGTCAGACTTGTACACACTGAGCCATTTTGCTGGGGTGGAGGGCAGTTTGATGCAAACCAAAGCTGCTTTTGCCAAGCACTGGAAATGTAAAGATTCATTACTGCTGAATATCAGTCTTTGGGGGGTCTACATTTCCCGGGGACACAGGTTGCTGAATTCTTAAAACAGGGAAGATTTTTCCTCATGCCAAACTTGGAGTCGAGTTCCCTAAGTGGTTCCCATTCGCTGTGTGAGCTGGAGGGCTCAGAACCGCAGCACTGACTATAAGAAATTCAGCTCCCGTGTAGGAAACACATGAATTTAGAAAGCTTTTCTGAGATATCAGCCTAAAGTGACCTGCCCAAGGTCATATATAACACGTCAGTGACAGCATCAGGATTGAACTATCTTGCTACGGTGCTGCTTTATTCACACAGTGCTGTTAGATCCCAAAACAGCCACTGCTCCCAGTCCACTGCTACCCTTCCACTCCTTATCGCAGTCTCCTTAGAGACACATCTGTCCTGTGTTCCGTAAACCATAATATACCTATAGTATTTTATTCACTATCCATCACCATGCAATTTTATTGCAGGTCCCTGAATTATCCAGCCCAGTAACCTATCTGCTTATTCCTGCCAGCCAGCCTCCCTTTCAATTCTTGCCTCACCTTTCAGCCTCGTCAGTGTTTTTAAGTCTTCCAAGTACTTGAAATTCAGGGACAATTCTGATACCCCAGGAGAAACCCAGCAGAATTTCACTGAGGCCAGGCTGCTGGTCTCTCTCTAGCTCTCTCTATTTTAAATGTGTATGGTTGGAAATCAGAAACTAGCTCTGGTCTCCGCAGTTTGAACCAATCCTTCAAGAATACTAACTCACAACTGCCATTTTAAAGCTCTGATCTCCATTCTTGCCATCTATAAAATTTTATTCCCCTCCCTTCTCTGTTCCTTTCGTCAGAAATCAATCTTCCAATAATGCAGGTAAACTGCAATCCTACCTCACAGCTATTTTTTTTGCAGGCACCTTCCTCATGCATTTTGCAAAGCGAAAGCTCCCTTGTCCATCCTTCTCCTTTCCAGCCAAGCCTACAAGCACAGTAATCATCACACCTACACAACACCTCGTCGACAGATTTGCACTTGCCCATCACATCTCTCTCTTGTTTGCAGTCCGGAAAGCAAAGGAATCATTTGTTCCGATGTGGTGCTTTGTCTCAGCATTCATATTTGCCTTGTCAGTGAACTTGGTGTTCCTACCCGCCAGGTCTTTCCTCCCTCCCAGCCCCAGTCACATATATCTCTAGGAGCTTTATTCCCTCTAGAGTACACACTTTCCTCACAGCCACCAGCTTTTCATCCTTTCCACCTTTCTCAAGGAAACACAGTTTTCTTACCCATCTCAGCTCCAGTACAGCAGACTGTGGAAGAGCAGCCTCCTCTCTGCTCGCTTGGTGATGCTTATGGCAACTGGCCCTCAGTGTCACCAGCTGAACCTGAACGTCCCTATGTGTATATGACAGCTTGCTCTCTCTCCACCTAGGTGCCTGTCTTCAGCAACAGGAAAATATGGCTGATAGGAGAGGAAGAGTATGCAGAAAGGCAGGTTCCTCCTTCCTCTCACCAACATGACCCCAGCGATGGTGGAGGACCATCTCCAGGATATAGGATTGAGCCCAGTGCATGACAGTCAGGGTGGACACTCATCTAGGGGAGGCACCTTCAGACCCTCTGGAGCATGGGGTTGCAGTATTGGAGAGAAAATGTGACGAGAGGAAATGGGACACTAATAGGCCCCTTAACTAATCTCTCTCCACTCCATCCCTCCTACCCAGCGAACTTGGTTACATCTCTAGATTTAATGCACCCAGGCGCTTCCTCTTCTGCAACCTTCCAGCATAAGCCTGGGCACATTCTTTAAGGTAACATTTTACCAACACCTGGGAGACTGATTTTCTGAGTGTTCAGCATAGCCCACTGCGATATTTAAGGTCCTGCTTTCCAAACTGTTCTGTTACCTTGCCACTGACTGTTTTCAAAATCTTTCAAGGCCAAGCCTTAGCTCCTATCCCTGCAAACTGAAATGCTTCCACTGCCTCTAATAAGATTTGAATTGATTCCTGAGCCCTGTGCTGCACTTCCTCTGGCGCAGAGCAGAGGTAACGGCATTCCCTGTTTATTTTCCTCCTCCTCAGCCTGGACTGCAGGCCCTCGAGGGCAAGGAGCTTGCAACTGTACAGTACCTCGCACTGAGAGATTCCAGGCTCATCTGAGCTCTGCACCATCCTGCAGATAACAGTGGTGATAGAGGAAACTGAAATGTGCAGCTCAGGGTCATTGTCACTGCTTATAACCATCCATTTTATGTCCTACTTCAATATCTACTGTAATCAGTGAAATTACTTTTGTAGGAGCTGACACAGAAGAAGAGATTGTTGGATTGATATTCTATCTGGCATTGATGAAAACCTTTTTATAATACCTTAATCCAGCACCCACAGAAGCAATTTACTAATCTCTTGCTGACTTAGCTTCTCGCAGGATCGACCATATCCAGTCATATTACCTGGCCAACCATATTATGTTCTTTCTATGCAGAGAGAAAATGTCCTCCCTGACCCCAGAAGATGGTCAGCTTTTGCTTTGAAGCATGAGATCTGATTACCATTGTCCCAGATTGCAGAGCGGCAAATGCTATTAATTGCTACAAAGTTATGTAGCCTTTTACACTTCAAATCCATCCAGACTTTCATCTCAGCAACATCCTGCAGCAGGGAATTGTGTAGCTTCACTATACACTGAAGAAAGGACTATTTCCTTTTAATTTACTTTAAAAGTTGTGCCCTTTAATTTCGATGTGCACCCTTCTTCTTGTACCATCAAAGCATTAAAATGTTTCTGATCACTTTTCATTCTAACCTTCATATAATTTTGTACTGGAATCTGAATGTCCCTTCTTAATCCTAGCTTTCCTAGATTAAATAAACTATTATTTCCAGGCCTTCTTTATTTAAATTGTAAATATTTGTAAAGCAATATAAAATATATTAATATGGCTCAATTATAGCATCACTTCTATTTTCCATCCTCCTTTTTAATGTCTTAAGTATCCATCTAATTTGCCATCAATCTCCATTGATTCTCCCTCTGATGATATGTTAGTCTTTATAATATCCTGGGGAATATTTCTTCTGCCTTCCTGACCAGCATTTTGGAACAAAGAAGCTGAAATCCAGCAGATCATAAACATGATTCACTCTACACTCAGCATGTGTATAGATTTGCAGTTGCTCGGGCTTTGATCCTGGAAATACGTTTCATTGTGTCTGTGGGACTCTAATTAAGAATTTGTCTATGTGATTCAGTTTGCAGGATCAGGCCCTCGGCAGACATGATCATTCTAGGTGAACAAAACTTGAATAAGTCTCTGAAAGCAAGCCTATATTAGGTATTTTTTTAGGAATATCTAAGCACTTGTTTGTGTATCCTGCAGAAGAGAGGCCTGCGTGGTGTTTGGACAGGGGGTAGGACATGATGTCTGTGCATTCACAATAGGAAGTGGTTATTTGCTCCTTCTCTTTCCTATAAAAAGCTGGGGACACCAAAGGAAGTTATGAGATACCAGCTCTAAAAAACCCCCCACAAAATACTTTTGCACCCAACTCATCACTGATTCCATCACTGCAGCATTATTAGAGTCAAAAGCACAGAACGTCTCAATAAACAAATAGCCATAGCCACAAGAGCCAGGCTTTCTGGTGACACTGCACATGACAATCGTGAGACAGCTACTGGCAATGCATGTCCTCCAACAGCTGAAAGGCAATCCCAGAAGCAATAGCATCCATGCCTTTCCAGCATCCTACTGTTTTGGCTACCCCACTTTTTGCTTTTTCCATACTTAACAAGGCCCAATCCAGCTCCATCACCAAAACTCTCCCTTCTCCACATCACTAGCAGATACCTGAAAAAACACATTGAGTTCCAATCACTGTATTTATCATTAACTCTTCTTTCCTCAAGAAACAAACAAGAGGTTTACTTCCTATGTATCTCTAAATGCACAAAAAGGATTTTATCAAAATACTTGTGAGAACTCAAATTACCGCTATTAGGTTACTTCAAGCTGGCACCGTATAAATCTTGTGGGATAATCCTAACTGGTGTCTTTTCCCTGATTGATGAGGTTTGTCAATTTGCTGGCCTAAAATATGGCAGCGCAACCCACCATCATCTTCAAATACTTTGTAGTTCTGTTTTAGGAGTTGGAAATGGCAGATAAACACGTTATTAGCATTCGCAGGCATAAAACAGTGAAGCCTGGAGTTGTTTTGCAGAAATAACTCCGACTTCGGATGACATGACATAAGCAATTCTAGGAATAGCTGCTGGTCTTAAGGCTACATTACATGTGTCTTTGATGCTGCTTTTTTATCTCCATCCACAATTTTAGCACAAACACTACGCTGTCTTTGTTATTCCTCTCACTTCCACTTTCTGAACATTTTTCAAGCATTCTTCAGTACCACCTAGGCTCTCCCTTCTCCCTAAAACTGCACCTTCAATTTTAACTGCAAATCACCTCCGGCACACAACAGTGCTAGAATTGCCAGGAACGACTCTAGCATCCTCATATTCTATGCCAGGAGGTGGTCTTAACCAGGAGGGACCCATAGCCACATATGTACCCCAGCATATGTCTAAGGGCTTTGCTTACCCGCTCACCATCTGCACCTGCTTGAAGAGCAGTCACATGCAGAAAGCAGCCAGGCTGTTCCGGCAGGCATTGCCTACCTCGCTGATGTTTATTCCACTGATCCCAGAAGTCCAGCTAAAGATTCACATCTGCTCATCATGGTTTCCCTGCCTACCTTGAATCATCACCCTCCTCCCTAGGGTCGCAGTTCATTTTCTTCCATCCTTCCTTGGTTAGTTTTAGTTTCTTTGCAATTTTCTAAATATTGCTCCAAATTATTGAACAAAGTTCTTTTATTTATTCTCCTGATCCTGGCAGTTATGCCTAGAATACACTGCCTACATGAGGCAATGGGTTTAAAGTTTGCCCTCCCTGTCTTCCACCCTGCTTAGCAAGTCAGCATCCACAACTGCAAGGATAAATTACCACAAAGGCCTCCAATGTTAGCAGCGTATCTGACAACCTCATCCACAGCTCCAGCGCAATAAAGAGATGGCTAAATGGGATCAGTTGTGCCGACTCAGAACTTCTGGCCAAAACCACATCCAAATTCATGATGGACACAGCAGAGTCTAGAGCACAGGCCAGGTTCTAAATCACACTCTAAATCAAACCCTAAGAAAGAGATTCTGGCTTCAATAGGCTGTGATGATTTACAGCAAGAGGTTCCAAGTTTTTCACAGGTACTCACTGTATGGCATAGATATAAAAATCCAAGCTACAAGAAGACCTGTCATAAGGCTTCAGCCTTCATCTTCTTTAAAAGCAAGGTGAAAGAGTGCACTTACTATCAGGATAGCCATGAGACAGGTCCTAAGCATGAAGAGACTGCAAGAACAAGAGCTACCCAGTTGGAAATGGGGCAGTAAGGAAGAAGAGATGGGAGCATGACAGCTCCCACACTTCCATATTCCATTTTGATTTCCAATGAGAAGTCCTGGAGCAAATTGTTTTTTCTGGAGCTTCTCGTATGTGTGAGAACCTCTCATAGCTTGGTTTGCAACCACTAGTGTAATTGCTTGCTATGGGTGAGCCCAGAGCTGGCTTTGCTCTAGTTTGTAAACCTCTGGGAGGAAAGATGTCACTCGCGATGGCAACATTCCATTGAACAGTGTCCACTGCTAACACACAGGGAGAATTTGCTGTAAGGCTTGAAAGCTGTATTGGTGCTTCTGGCACCTGAGTTTCTCTCTCTGCCCAGCATTGGTGTCACCCATTTAAGCAGTGAACAACAAGAATGGTATGTGTCTGACAAAGGCTATAATGACAGGCTGAGAGAGTTGGGGTTGTTCAGCCCTGAGAAGGCTCTGGGGAGGCCATAGAGCAGCTCCCAGTACCTGAAGAGGGCCTACAAAAAAAGCCTGGGAGGGACTTTATACAAGGGCATGTAGTGATAAGATAAGGTGGAATGGCTTTCAATTGTTAGGGGGGAGATTTAGATTAGACTTTAGGAAAAAATTCCTCACTATGAGGGTGCTGAGACGCTGGTCCAGGTTGCCCAGAGAAGCTGTGGCTGCCCCATCCCTGGAGGTATTCAAGGCCAGGTTGGATGGGGCTTGAAGACCCTGATCCAGTGGGAGGTGCCCCTGCCCATGGCATGGGGCATTGGAGCTAGATGATCTTTAAGGTCCTTTCCAAGCCAAACGATATTATGATTCTATGATTCTCTGTCCTCCTCTGGAGGCCACCATTTGAAGCTGTTTTAGATCATTTGCTCCGATCAGCTGCTGCTGCTGCACTGACTTACTATTATTTCTATTGCCAGTGTAAGAGGCGATCCATCAGCAGCACAACCAGTTGTTTTTCTGAAACAGGAGCAGGGAATCATGTGTATAAGAGCCCAAGCATTGGGGAATGCTCTGTCAATACCTAGAGATGTGTCATCACCAGAGCCGCAGGGGCAATGGTGCTGCAGTGGGTACCACTCTCACCCCTCACCGTGCTCTGCACGCGTCTGGCAGCAGGCAGAGCAACAGCCTGGTGCACAGCTAAGCTCTGTCAGCTGCACCTTGTAGGCTACAATAAAATGGATGTAGAGCACATGACTTCAGAAGAACAAATAGCAAAAATAAATAAACGTCTTTCTCCTGTGATGCTGCTTGCAGGTCCTGGCCTCAAGGCTGCAAGAAAATTGCTCACTGAGTGAGGGGCTGCAAAGCTGTAGACACGTTGTGTTAAACTCCCCAAATGAGGCAGAGAGAGTCCTGAGCCCAAATCTTCACTCCTTTTCAAAACGACACGTTTATGCCACATGCACTTAGTCTCTGACCCAGAACCCCTGAAGTAAACTCGAGTCCTTCAACTGTCTTCAGCTCCATCTAAATCAGCTACTCTTTCGATTTCTGCTCTTGCACCCGTTCCTCCCTCCCACAAGTCCCACCACTTTTTCTTCCCTGAAACACTATAGCTTAGCCTGCCAAGTCAGCAACAGCTATCCTACGCCTACTCTCGAACCCTGGAGAACATCACTTCATATGGGTGCTCCTTCTTTGCCCATATTTGACTCTCTCCAGACAGAAGAACCCAGAAGATACAATATCCAGTTTCCTTCCCCAGGCCTCTCTGGTCAATGATGTTTCCCTTTTCTGCACCAACTCCAAGCTGCAGCCCCGTCCAACCGAGCTCTGGTCCCAGCAGCAGGGGCACAGGGAAAAAGTCCCCTGGCATCCGAGAAAACTCCTGGGTATCACATATAACTGGGAGGGGATGCTCTGCTCTCGCTCAGCTCAGCATCCTTCGGTAACTCAGCATCCTGCTCCAGGCAGCCATCTTCCAGGCAAGAAGAGCCACCGCAGGATCAGCCCATGGCCCCAGGTTCTCTTTAGAAGCCAGACATCCCTGTGCATGGATGTTCTCCCTTTCTGGGAAGCCACCCTGCGCGGCCTGGAAGGAAACTTGCCAAGGTCCTTACGGTTGTTAAAAACCTCGTGATACTTTTGCAAGAGGGATGGTGTAAATCAAGCCACAGGGCACGAGCTCCCTAACTCCGCGTAATTTATATTCTGCCTCGCTAAGTTCATCTCTGCGCTTTCAATGCATGAAGTGATTTTTCACTTCCCCTGTAGTATTTGCTGGCACGGAAAAGCTGCTGGGCTCTGTCCCAGAAGGAGCTGCATTTCATCACCGGGTAAAAAAAAATTAAAAAAAATAATAAAAAAATAAAAAAGATTCCTGCAAGGTTCGGGTCAGATCCTCAGCAGAACTCCCTCACGAGCCAGGATCCGGTCCAAAGCCTTTCAGCTGCACCTGGAATCCTAGGAGAAGAGAGCCCTGTTGTTTATTAACCCCCGTGCTGAGCGGGGCAGGGGATGGAGGAGGAGGAGGAGGAGGAAGGGGGAGCAGCGGGCGCTGCTCCCCGAGCCGCGTGGAGCCACAGCGCCCCCTCCTGGCGCAGCGCGGAGCGGCCGCGGGGGATGCGCGGAGGCAGGATGCGCGCAGGATGCTCCCTCACCGCCCTCCGCATCCCTCGGCCCCCGATTTCTCGATCGGGGTGTAAACATCGTGGCTCCTCGCCCTCGTTTCTCATCGCCGGCGATGTTTCTTTAAATTATTTTTTCTTTTTTTTTTTTTCCTTTTATTCTCCTCTGCATCAAGCTGTAAATACTGCATCGACAGAGCCCTGCGTAAAGTCTAGAAATGCACATCTATTTCTGGAGGTGGGCACGGACGCGCCAGTTCTCGATTTGAGTCGGTTTCTGCAGTGCGATGCACTCAAAGCCGGCAGTGGGACTTCTGCCTGAGCAAAAGACGGAAGGATTTGGCTTTGAACTATTTCTGTTACACAGACAGCAATGATTATCGTCGGCTGGAGGACCTGTTCCCACGTAGTGCTTCGCATCGGCCTTACGCAATGGAGTAAGCAGTGGAGGCGAGGAGAGAACACAGACACGCTCTCCATCATCTCTTTTGGGACACCTTTTACCTACAGCAAACCAATTCACCACACGTTCTTCCTCTCCAAAGTTTTAACATGGACTTTAGTCAGCCTCCTTCTATTCCTGCAACTGGAGGGCTGCATAGTTGCCTTGCTGGGCCTTATGGAAAGACAGAAGAGGAGGAAGGTTGGGGGCGGAGGGGAGATGTTGATCAAATATCAAACACCAGTGACATCATCTCCCCTGCGTACACTGTGCTGTTTCTGATCCGCGGGGCTTGCAAAGTCACAAGAGTATTTGTGCTGTATGGGTGGGAGGGTTTTGCTCCAAACCAGGACAAGACTGAAGTGGAGCCTTGCGCTGTGTGTGGTTTTGCTATAGATGCATATGTGGGCTTGCTCACATACACTCACAGAAAAAAAGCAACGCTAACTCTAGAGGAATGCTTCCCACACTCACAGACTCCAGCTCTTGATCAGAGAAGGTGTGAGGGGTATGGGCTGGCCACTGCTCCCCCCCAGCCATTCCCCTGGTCCCCTGTCTGCTGCTCCCCTGCCTTTCCAGTAGTGAAATAATTACTGAGCCCCAGCAACACACAAAGAGCAGTAAAACAAATGCAGACACACAAAATGTAGCGAGCTTTTTTCTGCTGAGTCGCGAAGGGCTTTGGAGTCAGACAAACCCCAAATCAATGCCTGGAACTAACTACAAGAGAGAAGGCGATGCTGGAGGAACAAACCACCTACTGAGAGATCTGCCAAGAGGGCAGCATGTCTGTGCTCATGTGAATGTCTGTTTGACTCACATCATGAGAGTATCAATGCAGTTATTTCGGCATGTTACGATGTGTGTTCGTGTGTAGATCAAGTCTGCGTGCCTGAGTGCAGGGGAGCTGCGGGGCTGCATGGCTGGAACAGGCACTTGCACCCGTGTGAGACTGAGATGCTGTATTTAAGCATGGGGTGGACTGTGCAAGTTCGACAGCGTGTGTTTTGTGTTCTTAGCATGTACAGGCATGCGAGGGAGACCGCAACCGCGTGTGTATGTGGTGTGTGGGAGGGAGAGAGCCCGAGTTTGTCTATCGCTCACAAGCAGATCTGATCAACCCTTTTCCTTTATAAGGAATTACAAAATATCCTTTCGTATTTCTTACATCAAAGACTTATCTCCTCTTTACTCGCTACCCTCTTCCTCTCACCACCCCCCAAATACTTCTGTACAACTCTTGGGAAAGCAGCTTTACTGCCATTAACAAATTGTTATTATGCACCCAGATGAGCAGCCAGAGTAAAAGCATGAAGGACCTTTCTGTCCTACCTAGTGCCAATGCCAATCACAAGGCTAAATTCACACACGAAGACTGCCAGCATTTCATCTGCTGCTTGTTTCTCTCCATGAAGAGGAGACTGCAGTTAGGAAGCAACACCCCACTCTCATGTAAAAGCATAAGACTTTCCAAAGGCAAAATACACACTCACAGCTACAGCCCCCCTCTCTCTTTGGATCATTGTATGGTCTTTAGACCCAAGCCGTGATGGACCTCGGGGATGATGTAATGGCGTGGAGATAATCTCTGCCCCCCTATTCCCCACGGACTGGAAAAGGCAAAGTTATGCTCCGCACCAACCTCGCAAGCAGCGCTGAGAGCTGAACCAGGGGAAAACCAATCTCCTGCGCTGTAGGATGCAGCCCCCACGCTACCGCTGCCCTCCCTCGCCTCTGCTGCCGTCTCCCAGATCCCACTAGAAGTGGAGGCGATCAGCCCACTGTGGGGTTCGAGGCGACAGACTTTCCTTTTCCTCCGCGATTTGCTTGTCACTTGCACGAACGGAGCAGGGGGTTAAGTGGAGATGACACCACCTCCTCGGGGACGGTTTCCCCCCTCCCTCGATGTATCGATACTCCGGAATATAGAAGGAGCCTGGGCTACCTCCCCCCCCAACTCCCAGTCGGGGGCTGAGCCCCTAGAGCATCCTCCAGGGGCTGCGCCTTTGCCCAGTAGGAACCAGTCTCCCCAGTCCCGACCAACCTCGGCCGCATCCACGCTAAAGGGGCTGCAGGACTTCTGCCGCCCAGTTTTCCTCCCCTCAGCGACTCGGGGCTGCGGCACCGAGGGAGAGGAGCGGAGCCGCGGGCGCGTTACACAACGCGGCCGCGGAGGGACCGGGGGCATCGCTGCGGCTGCTCGCCTTACCTGCTGCTAACGTCCCTCTCTGGCCGAGATGCGGTCGCCCGCGGGTTTTATTCGGCTCGGTAGGAACTTGTGGGAGAGCTTCTCTGTCCAGCTCGCATACTGAGTGCTGGGCTGATAGTGCAGGCGTGAAAATCCTGGGTGTCTAGCAGTCCTTTTCATGCTCAGACAGAAAATCCTCTTCCTTGATCCAGATCGCGGGCATTAAGGGCAGAGGCAAAAAAAAAATAATAAAAAAAAAAAATTCCCTTTTTTCCCCCTCTCTTTCTTTTCTTGCTTTCTTTCCCCCCCCTTCCCTTATTCCTGTGACCCCCTCTCTTCTGCTGCTCAGTTCGTAGCCATCAGGGAAAGGAGCAGAGGCAGCAGGGAGAATGGAGAGGGGGTTAGAAATAAAAATGAAAAGGGCTCCAGGAGAGAAGCGAGAGGCTGGGCTTGCCACCGGGGCGGAGCTTGGAGCAGTCTGGAGAGGATGAATGGGGAAGAGGAAAGCAGGGAGGAGCCCCAGCCTGGCCATTTTATTCTAAGAAGTGTTTTGTACATAATTAGAGAAGGGGGAGGGGCGGGTGGGAGCAGAAAGGAGGGACTTAAGCTCCGGCCAAACGGAGCCTGGGCCGTGGGAAGGGAGAATGAGACAGAAGGGCCGCTGGACGGGGCTGTGGAGGGAATCTAAATTTGTTTGCCCTTCGGATGTGGATAGGAAGCTGCAGCGGGACCGGTTGAGATTCCAGACAGTTCCCATCCCTTTAATACATATATAATATATATATTTTTTTTTAGCCTCTCACGGGATTTTTCTCCTCGTCGGAACCAGTCAGCACAAGGAGGGAGGTGCGGGCAGGCGGGGGAGAGCAGGCTGTCCCCCAGCCCAACTCCACATTACGGGGGGGGGGAGAGGGGGTCCCCATCCTCCCTAGGGAAGGCTGGGAAGGAGCCGCCCCCGTGCCTCGCCGCTCGGGCGCGGTTCAGCACCACGGACAGCGCCGGGGGCTCCGCGGGCAGCAGGACCCGGCACCACCCAGCCTGGTGTTTCATAGAATCACTGGCTTGGAAAGGACCCACTGGATCATCGAGTCCAACCATTCCTATCAATTACTAAATATTTCACATCCTGTGAAGAGGCAGTGAAAGAAAGAAGGTGAGATGATACCCTTCAGGCATCCGAACATCTTATAGACGTAGAGAAAAACTCAAATATTCCCTGTTATTAGCACCTGGCACCTCCCAGCCTGGCTGCATAAGTAAAAAGCCCTGCTGCTGGGCGCAGGGAAGGTTTGGGATGGGGAATGGAGATGCCTCAAGGGCATGATCCACCAAGGCTTATCTCACCAGCATAGGAAGCACTTTTAAAAATTCCTGCTATCGTGTGAGGTTTCTGGACCTCTCAGACCAATAAATCACTATCTATGTTCAGCTGACAGAAATAAAAAAAAATAATCAACTCCCTCATGTAGGGTATGTGGGACAAGAAGGGCAATGGGAGATGCCCTCCTTCCATCCCTCTTCTCTGGCCTGCAAGGACACTCTGTCCTTCTCTCGTCTATCCCCTATGGCTACAGAACATTGTCTTAAACTAAATCTTAAGCAAATCTTTCCTAAGCAGAATTAGAAGCTGTTTGGTTAAACTCCAGGCTGTTCTGATAGGGCTGAAGCTTAGCTTATCTCAGTTATTGTGTACCCAAAGCTCCTGAGTTTTACTTTTTTTGCAAGTGACTGTTCAGCAGCAAAGCAAACCTCCTGGTGAGCCACCCCTGATTCTGTCACATTGCCTCAAACAAAAGGCTGAAATGATTCTCATAGATTCCTCTGGTACAAGGCCACAGAGGAATGGCTCACATGACAGCAGAGAAGACTGAAGGATCATGTTTTATACATAACACAAACAAGTGCAAAGCACTTATTTAAACAAATGTTTGGGGTTATCACTAGCATGTTCTTTCAATGGTGTTCTTAGCATTTACCAGAAATGGAAGATAAATCCTTCTGTCCTACATGAGGTTCTTCAAAATCAAAGCAAAGACTCCATGAAGAAGTTCTGTAGTTGCAAGGGATGTATCTGTCCAACTAAAGCAATAGTACTAGGTGTCTTTCCTCACTACATCTGGAAAAGCTATAGTATGTTTGGGTCCAGCAGGACCTGAGATAATCCAGCCTGGTATTTCATATTCCTCTGAAGAAGCAGTGAGAGAAAACAGGTGAGATGATACCCTTCAGGCACCCAAAGGTCACACAGACCTAGAGGAAAACCCTGATAACCCCTGTAATGTAACACCTACTTCCAGAAAGTCAGGGTCAACAAACGCTTGGGATCAGAGTCTTGCCTGAAAATAAGAATTGTTGTCAATATCATAAAAGTATAATAAGAGGAAAACATAAAACAAAGCAAAGAGTTCTTTTGCTCGTAATTTTCATGTCCTGGAATATTTTCTCTTTGCCCCCAATCCACATACACACTATTCCTCCCTCTTCCCTAAAAGCTTTTACTGTCTCTGTATCAAAAGAGGATTATTTGGTGCATTGAGTATTCAACATGTTCTCTTACAGTATTGTTGTGTTCAATGAGCTTTGCTCATCTGAATGGACACTCACTGCATAGTCCACTGGTTTAATTTGCTGCTTTGGAAACCCAAGCAGGTTACAGCATATTTAGCTATGTGTCTGTTCTTATGTGTCAAAGATAAGGTTTCTGGATGCCATTTTTAAAAACAAAATTATTTCACTTCAGTAGCTTTCTCTACTCAGTGGTCTTTTTAGACTTGGATATTTCAACTCACCTTCTCCCTGAAATGAACAAAGCTTGGATCTTCACCCTAAATCAGCAAAGCTCCATTGAACAGGAATTTTTATTTCTTCTTCCAGTAAGTTTTTTTTTGAGCCATTAACAAGAGCATGTCCAATCCTTACTGGGTTTTTTTCCCCTTTTCCATGAGTTATCTTTAAAGTAACATTTAGATTTTATTTCTGAACTCTAATATTCTTCCCATGAAGAAAATAGAAGCTAGTCAATCAAAGGAGAACGGAAACCCACAACACAGAGTATAAAAAGTCTCCCATTTGCAAATGCTATCTAGGCAGAAAAAGAATTATGGCAGTGGTGAGAATGGGGAGCCAGTAATTTGAACTGTCTGTTAGAAGTTCAGGAAGATTTTACATGAAACAGATCTAGAAAGCAGAGAGAAATGTCCATGTGGATCACAACAGCTGTCACAAAAATGAGCAAATAGGTTTACATTGCGTGCTCTTAGTATGTTGTGGATTAACTACAGTGTTCAACTAAACACTGCGCAGCTGCTCATTCACTTCCCTCCATCGCCCAGCTCTAGTGGGATGGGGTAAGAGGAAAGGACAAGTAAAAGAAAGACAACTTTGGGATCAAGAGTAAAATTGTTAATAATTCAAGGAGCGGTTGAAGACAAGGAAACAAATCAAGTGAGACAAAGGCAATTGCTCACCTCCTCTCACAGGCAGAACTACACCCTATTGGTTCCCATGTAAAAGATGACTAACCTAACTAAAATCCCACTTTGTACTGTTGAGCATATTATATAGCATGGAATATGCTATCTCAAGTCATCCACCTCACTGTGTCCCCTCCCAGCACACACCTCCCACCCCAATCCAAGTACCAGGGGAGCAGAGTGAGAATCACAGAATCACCGGGTTGGAAGAGACCCATCGGATCATGGAGTCCAACCACTCCCACCAAACACTAAACCATGTCCCTCAGGACCT
>WAAB01000300.1:89655-148740 GCA_013389865.1 Piaya cayana
CTGTGTACTTAGATTGGAAAATAGTACAGAAAAATTACCAGAGGTAGCTAGAAATACTGTATCCTACTAGAAAAATAATGGTTATACAGCAAGTCTGTTCAGCTTTCTGAAGAGAAATCTCCGGGAGAAAATTCATGCATTGACACCAGTTCCATGTTGCTCAGTTCTGGTAAGTTCAAGCATTTCAAGAAGTACAACATTTTTCTCTAAAATCTGTGACAGGTACTTCTGGAAAAATACAAAACTAACTTCAACAAACCAGAATATTTTAGACTTCAGTTTTCCAGTTCTTCAGAACAGCCACAGAAGATAGTTTTTAAGGTATTCCACTATGAAAACTGGAAACTTAAAGAATCAAGTAGCTAAAAGATGAACTCTACAACTAGTAATCACAGAATAGTTTTGCTTGTAAGTGACCTTAAAGCCCATCCAGTTCCAGCCCTTTTGCCATGGGCAGGGACACCTCCCACTAGATCAGGCTGCCCCAGGTCCATCCAACCCAGCCTTGAACACCTCCAGGGATGGGGCAGCCACAACTTCCCTGGGCAACCTGGGCCAGGGCCTCAGCATTCTCATTGTGAGGAAATTCTTTATGTCTAGTCTGAGGCTGCCCCTCTCCAGTTTGTAGCCATTGTTCCTCACCTTATCACTCCAAGCCTTTGTAAACAGTCCCTCCCCAGCTTTCTTGTAGCCTCTTCAGGCACTAGGTCTCTATAATGTTTCCCCAGAGCCTTCTCTTCTCCAGGCTGAACAATCCCAACTCTCTCAGCCTCTTCTTGTATGGGAGGTGCTCCTGCCCTTTGATCATCTCTGTAGCCCTACTCTGGATTGATACTTGGATTTAGGTATTTCAGAAAGTAATTGGTGTTATCATTTTAACTGGGTTATTATAAACCTCATAGTGCACAGTGCTGATTAAGTCCTTCCTTCCCACCCCCCACCCCTATGTTTTGTCAGAATGTCTTTGACAAGCTTTGCACTTTTCATTATTTTGTAAATACAAAATCTCAGATTTTGCCTAGTAGATGTTCCATCCTCCTTTCTGACTCCATTCTTGGACTCTGAACACTGCTGACTTGTCCCAGGGATTTCTTCATTTCAGAGGTGACAATTTCCTTTTCTGCAAAGTTCGTTGAAGGTCCTTTAAGAATTATTGTCATGAGATAAACTTTGTCCTGCATTCTTGGGAGTATGGAATTGCCAACATCCAGAGATCTTGAATTTCTTTAAAGCATTACCAGAGATTCCATTTCCAACACAAACCTTTCAATCAGAACCAATCCAAGGAAGTATCTTTGTAGCATTAATATGTTTGCAGTTCTATGTCATTTCAGAAGTGGGTAAGGAAATCTGTGCTCCTTGCCTCAGAATTAAAACATCACAGGAAAGGATGATCTGTCAGCTAAGAAACAAGGCACGTGACAGTAAAGATCATCCTCCCACCAACCTTTAAAAGGGAAAGTGACATTAACTCCTGTCTGAGGAAGTTGCGTGGATCCTGGAGAAAACCCTCCCATGGATTCAGCTGTAGAAGAACAATCCAGCCTAACTGGCTTTTCTACCCATTGTACTTCCTAAGTGCTGATTAGATTCTGCAATCACAGATCAATTGATAATTTCATAAAACTAAGTGAATGGTTGTCAACACTGTAATCAGCCCAGTATGATGTGTACATATTGACCTTCAGTACTCTACCCTAGATCATGTGTCAAAGATAAAATGCCATTTCAAAACGCCTCTCCCTCCCACACTCCCCAGGCTATTGCTCTTTATGGACCAAGTAAGTTTTTGTTTAATTGGTTACAGCAAGCAGAAATAAATAACAATCCTCAGCCTATCCCTAGCAACTCCCAGATGGCTGTAGTGAGGAGGCTTTGCTCTGCAGGTAGCCCTCAGGAAAAGTTTACTCTAAGTCTACTGTAAGAGAAAATCGACTTCTCACTCTGCCACTGAGGATTGCATTTTCCCTGTTCTTTAGCAATGGGAATGAAGTGAGAATCATGGGAAAACATCTCCATGCCTTTTCCACTCACACTCTGGATCTGGCTGAGTTTCTCAACATTCATTATGATGACATGATAGACAAGGCTATTTCCCTTCCCCCTCTCTTCCCATCCCACCCCTTGGACCTATGCCCGTACTCGACTGAGTATCAATATTAGCCAAGACATGGGAAATGAGGTAGGTAATTAAATTACAAACAACCACTCAGAAAAAGTGAAGTTTTTCAAAAGAATTGATGTTTTCCTTATCTGTTTCCATTTTATCAACATTTCACCCCAAATGAATGCAAGGATTTCTAATTACTCATCTGTCTACATATGCATTTCCAGGAACCTCGTGTTGTACAACCGTTCCACAATCACCTCTCTGCTTTGCTTTCCATCCACATGGACTTTGGCATAAACACAGCATGAAGTGTGAAATTAACCCATGTTGTACATCATTTGGGATGACCAGTCACATGAAGAGTCTAAGTAATCAGCAAAATAGTTAATAACCTGCTAAATAATTAGCACACGTAATTAAGTATAGACAACGAGAACATAAGCATGCGTGTTCCTTGTGTTTGTGTTGTATAGAGCAAGATCAGAATGTAAACTGATCATTGTAGCCCATCATTGTACAATTTGCCTACTGTGGCTCTTAAATAACCATTGTAATGATCTAAAGTAGGTTCCAATATTATTTGGATAAATTTGTTTAATTAACATAAGGCTATCTTCAGACTTCTTTGCTATCTCTGCCCCCAATAACTTCTTCATAAGGGGTTCTCTAAACCCACCTCCAGAACCCAATGGTGAGCAGCCAGAACCACATGCACAGAGGACATGCCCCATTGTTGTCACCATAACATTTTCCTCCCTACAATCTCATATTCAGGTCTGGATTTCCTTAGCAGAGTTGTCTTTCTGTGGATTTATCATTATTCAAGCTACTTGAAGTGACACTTTCCACCTCAAGATTGCTGTGGGAGAGGAAGAGGAAGAGTTATTACAGAGTGACCTGGGACTTTCTACAGCAGGAAAGAATATACTACCTGAAGGAACATTTTGTTCAACTTCCTTTCCCTTCTGAGAAAGTTGCACACAAAAATGCTCATTCACCAAAATCAGGAGCAGGTACTCATCTCTATGACCAAGACCAGCAGTGCTAGGTACACAGGGTAAAGCTGTAAAAATCCAGAAGCCTTCTTCCAGATGTCAGTGAGGATGGCCACCTGGTAGAAGGGCATTAAGTATATATACACCTCACCTCAAAAACTGCAGTGGATAAACAACAGCCTTACATGACTCCTTCTAGCCTTCCAGCAAAGCATTTATCACTGAAGGCAGGGCAGCAGATAAGCTGGCTAAGTGGCACAATAAGCAAATCCAGTCTCTCAAGAGGAGCATTCTCTGCAGTTTCTAGCATGCTTGCAGGTCTCCATCTGCAGTTGTGCTGAGCCAGGGTTCCCTTCGGTGGGTGTGGGGAAGAAGAGCTTTGGCTACATTTTTCTCCCCCGAGGCTGATGTGATATATTAAGTGCAGGTGACACTTGGGTCAAGTGAGCACCTGTTCTCCCGAGGCCTCAGGGGAGTCTTACTAACATGGGAAGAATTTATTTTAACAGCTAGAAACTGGGGGAAGATTATCACAGCACATTCTCTCCCTGGGAGTTGTAAGCTGTTGGAATTCACTTCTCCCCTTTGGGATGCTGCAAAGAATAGAGGAAGGGTCTCTACCAAGAAAGGTAGAAAAAGTTAGAGCCACTTTGCTTGTTTTATCTGAGCTCACTAAGTCAGGGTGGGTCCCCACACAATCACCTACCCAGTCAATCAAGAAAAATACCTGCATTATATGGAGGAGTCTAGCAAAGAGTCCTAAAGGTCAGTCTGGGTTCCAATGGATGCTATGGCCCGTGTTTGTGACCAGCTGGTGGTATTTTAATAGCTTGTGGAAAACAAATTGTTTTTCTTAGCCCAGCATGGACATGGCAGTGAACAGACGCAGCCTGGGTTTAGCAGCATTACAAAGAGTGCAAGATCTAGGCTTACATAGTCCTGGAGATTGGAGAATACAGCTGGATGTAAGCCCAGGGAAGAGGAGTATTTGGTCACATCAGAACCCTGCACAGATTTTCTAATCTCTTTGTAGGAAGAGGGGACTTGAGGAAAGGGAAACAAGAAGGGAGGAAACTAACTCTTCCCCACTTGTCTTTAAAATGTTGATTTTTTGCACTTGTCTGAAAATCACCTTCTTTTGAATTTCCCTTTAATGTTGTTTTTGTACTCAGAATAGTTTTAATAGTGAAAAACACATCACTAAACAAAATACAGTACTTTCTCTAACCCTAAATGGAAGTAATTTTGTTGTTCTGGTTTGCTTTTTTACTTTTCAATTTGCTAAAAAAGCTGTTATTCACCAGCCCTGCTGGAATCGCTGCTCTTCTCTCACTCCTAGTGCTGGTACTACTGGCATCAATTCAGTAGATGAACAGAGGATTTCTGTCTTCTAAAGCTGCCAATCCTGCACCTTTCAAAAATGCCAACTGCACTTTCTATGATAGCAACAAATTACTGTGCTAGCGCCAGCGAAGCCTGCAAGCCCACAGACAGAGCCAGGAGCAGAATCCAGGGTGAGAAGCCTGAGCAGCTCCATGGAGATCAATCATGTGCATCTTGTTTTCCACAGGGGTCAGTGGAACACATCCCAGTCTCTCCTGATCCCTAGATGTAAGTAAGGGCTACAGAACCAGCTCTTTCTCCTCAAGAAGTGAATTCAGGATTTGGCCAAAGGACTTTGCTAAACAGGAGACTGGTTTATCCAGCTGTTAGAAAAAGATGCAGCAGCACGTCCCTCCTCCACGTGCTCAAAGTCAGGGAGGAAGAAGGAGCAAAGTTTCTCATGGTGACTTGTGCCAGATGAACTCCCACAGCACTGGTGAGACCGCTCCTTGAATCCTGTGTTCAGTTCTGGGCCCCTCACCACAAGAAGCATGTTGAGGCTCTAGAGCGAGTCCAGAGAAGAACAACAAAGCTGGTGAGGGGGCTGGAGAACAAGAGGAGCAGCTAAGAGAGCAGGGGGTGTTTAGCCTGGAGAAGAGGAGGCTGAGGGGAGACCTCATTGCTCTCTNGGAATGGTTGGACTTGATGATCCAGTGAGTCTTTTCCAACCTGGTAATTCTATGATTCTTTCTTGCCAAAGGTTCCCACTTCAAAGGAGCAGCACCCTCCTAACAGCTGTGGCTGCTGTGTCTTCATCAGAGTGCCACACAGAAATGGCTGGCTTTCACAACAGAAAATAAATCACTTCCAGTGACAGACTTATGCAGAGAGAGTCACTTTAAACAGAGGAAAGACAACTTTCCATCCCTGGGATTCCCTCAAGAGCCCACCAGCACTCATCAAGGCCAGGTTGGATGGGCCTTGGGCAGCCTGATCTAGTGGGATGCATCCCTACCCATGGCAGTGGGTTTGAACTGAGTGATCTTTAAGTTCCCTTCCAACCCAAACTGTTCTATGATTCTATGATCCTTCTACTTTGTATGGTCCTGATTGGTCAGGAAAGAATTCCCTATACACCTCCAGAGATTTTCCCTCAAGGCAGTATGATCCCCCCCTCCACTCCCATGCACACACCCAACCATTCCACAGATACTGAGGAGGGATAGCCGTGGTAATTAAAAGGTAGCAAAGCTCTGTGTCTGCATGAATAGGGGACAAGTCAATACAGTTCAATCTGCTGCTGAATTGACTGCAATCAATTTCTCTTTCTGCCTGTCCAAGGCTGCAGCTGTAAAGTACTCACAATCTGATCAATGGTGACCTTGAGAGCAATGAAGGGAGACAAAACCACACTACAAACAGCAGGAGGGATGGAAAGGAGCCTTCAGAACAAGCAGAAATGAAAGAGAAGGCAGAACTTAACCCTCTTCCAAAGGAAGGTAGAGGTGTTGTTTGGACAATTGCGGCATGCTCCTGCTGGCTGATATGTGCATGTGTCCTGGTTTGTCAGCCTTCTAGAAAGAACAGTAACCATCCATCCCACTATTGGCTGCATCATGAGAAAGAGGAGGATTAACTAAAGAGTAGGACGGTTCTTGCCCAAAAGATTTTTAGAAGTGATACTGCTGAGATACTACTATTCCCTCTCTACTACTTCCATCCTACAGGGAGGTCAGGGGGAGGAAATTNCTATCTCAAACAAATGCAATTTAACTGCCTTAATGAAATGCTAATTGGTAGAATATATATATAAAAACCACGCTGACTACTACTCTAATTAAATTTCCTTTCTCCAGATCTACAAGGCTCATTGCAGAAAAAAAAAAAAAAACAACAATAAACAGACTTAAAGGCTGTCCTTTTCAAGAAGGGGTAAAATTACAGAGAGCGGCACAAGGGTTCATTGTGAATAACACCATAGTTGCTCCTGGTTGTGTGTGTGTGTTGTGTGTGCATGTGGCATCGCTAAATAAAAAATTATGCTTATAGAGAGCTGCCTGCTCCTTTGCTGATGGACTGGAGGCACTGATCCGACAATTAAAGCATCGTCTCAGTAATAGCCATAAATAAACAGACTCACATTAGAACAGACTCGCAATAAAGATTATATTAAAAGCAGAACAAAATGAGAGGCAGCACTGAATGGGAAAGGGTGAAGTGTAAGTCACATTGATCTGCTCTGTCTTCCTTGCTGAGGACAAGGAAACAATGAGATGTCCTGACTGTGGACCCCCTATACTCAGCAAAGCTGCCATGAAGGAAGTGAAGGACAGGTCTCTAACAAGAGGTGATGGGTTTGTAAGTGGATTTTAGTCAGAAAAAGTGAAAAAAGGGAGAAAAGTGGACACAACCAGAGCCGATTAGAAATTTTCCCTGGGGACTCATACAGAGAAGCACAGATTTGTCAAAATCCAGCTTTTGCCAGGCCAGGGTCAGTTCCAACTCATCGCCTACAACTCAGAAAAGTTTTGAGTTGTCAGAAGCACGGCACTGTCAAAGCGCCAAGATCCCAATTTTCAGTTGCAATAGTTCTTCATATAGAAATTTTAGCTCAGGGCACTAAAAGGGCTTAAGGGAAAGTGGGAGAGGGGAGGAACAAAATGAAAAACACAAACCGCTCATTTACAAACACAAAATACCAGCTGACCTGACACACGTACTGGCCACTCCTCACAAATTACTGACCAGGGAATGTTTCTAACGTTAAAAACCTTCATACTCTTTTGGAGAGAGGAAAGTGCTGACAACCTGAATATTCCCCCAAGCTGAGAGAGCAGTGTCCTCTCCATAATAGACCCACTTCAGCACAAACTCATCGTTGACATTGCCAGTGGCAAAGCATCACCTACCTCTCATACAGCACCAGGTTCCTCAAGCAAGACACTGGCAACATTGGTAGGTTGAGTCCAGGGGTCCACACAGACAGCAGATTTCACACACTCCACCGCTATTGCTGCCTTTAAAGCCAGTTTGTCAGCACACCTTCCTACAGCCTCTAAATGCCTTTGTAAATAGCCTTTCCAGCTGAGTATAATTACCTTAATTAAACCCCCACCTCATCTTTCTGACTGGAAAGGTTCATGTGTTTGTCTTAATGATCTCGTTAGCAGCAGGCTCAGAAAGTCCTTTGACTTCTCTGCCAGTGGGCTGAGACCTGAATACTCGTCATGGGGGAGGTCACAGAGGTGTCTCTGCTTCTCTGGTTGGGGGGATGTTTGGGAAGGGAGGGGATGAGTGATAGGTGTCTCTTTCTCTTCTTTTCTCTTTTGCTTCCTCCTCCTCCTTCTTCCCTTTCTCTCATCACTGATTTCTGGCCAAGTCTTTCCTCAGTGGGATAAGAACCTCCCAGACGTCCAAAGGCTGGCCAGGGGTGTGGCTTGATGCCAAGGCAAGTGGAGATATTGGCTATTATCTATGCCTGGTTGAGGAACAGATAGGAAGATATGCTGGAACAGCCAGACATCTCTTCACCTCTGGCCTAAATACAAAAATTCAGTTTGTCTCTGCTTCCCAAGAAGCCCCTGCTGGTTCATAGAACGCAGAATATAACAATGTTTAATATGCATCCTACTTACCTTCTATCCACTTTGCATGACTACATCTATGAGAAGCTAATCACTGTCCTCCTCAAATCTTTGTCACCAGCCTCATGAAGTCCAGAAATAGGTTTGTTCATTTAAATTTGCTCTGTGTTAGCTAATGTGACTCCCGGGCAGCAGTTTATTCTAAAAAAGCCATTTTTGCTGCCCATTCCCTAATCCTTGTTCCACTGCTGGACAAAATCTAATTGTCAAGCAGAAAGGGCACTTCAGTTTTGGGGCTGTAGGAGCTAAAATGAGGTAGCAGTGTAGTCTGGCTTGAGTGAGTCTGGGAGATGAGATCCTGACTGCTTCTTTCTCCTTTCAGGGTGTGCAGGCACCAGCACTGCTTCTTTTTCCTTGCTGCCATGAAAATTGCCTTATTGAATTTTTAAATAAACTGTGCTGGTTGGAATATCTAAAGAGCCTTCGCACAGACCCTGACGGGATTTTTTTTTTAAATTAAAAATCTTGGCCTCAGGCAAAATGGAAATGTCTTCAGATTTGCAATCAGTGCTCATGTAACATATCTGAAATGCAGTTTATAAACTGGTGATTTGATGGGGTTTGTTCCTGGGGGCTGTAATTAATGGATTTGCAAATCTCAGAAGCCAGGACGATATGACACAAATTGCCACCAATGGCCATTACAAGGCACGAGGAGGTGGAATGGGAAAGAACAAGAAAAGAGCAACCCAGTTCTAATTGCTGAATTGGCCTTGGGAGTCTCTTAGTTGTCTCCTCCCACCCTCATCATCATCTTTGTGCTTAACCCACCAAGATTTTGAGTTTGTGCCAAGAGCAACACCTTAAAATTATTCCCAAGTGGAAAACTTCTATGAAGCCCCAAACCAACCATCCCTGTGCACCATCCACCTGATAGAGATGGGAGATGAATAGCTAAATACCTTCTGCTAAAGGCTGAATAGGAACTGTCACAAAGAAGCTGTTGAGGAGAAAAAGGCTTGAACTTAGTCTGGAGGCAGATCTCCCACTCACTGAGCTGGATCATCTGATTAACTAAGGCCAAAGGGAAATCCTCCTAGAGGAAGGCCTGAGGAAGGAGGAAAAGTAGTGAGGAAAAGCGGTGAGACCTTGCATGCTCTTTCCTCTCTTAAGCATAAACTCCAATGGCCTTAGCTAAGGATTAAATAGATGACCAAGTCACTAATATCCTTAGATTAAATAGGGGGAGAACAGTAGAGGAAGGAACCGGTAAGTTAAGGCTGGGGACTGCATGTGAAACAGAAGAGGAGAAGAGGTGACTAGAGAGACACAGTGAAGCCAGAGCCGTGTGCAGGAGAAGCAGATGATTGAGGTAATTTGCTGAGGTCTCATCCAGAGCATGCAAAGACAAGTGGTGCAGAGATTCATCAGTCATTTCAAATGCAAGGCCAAAGCAAGCTGGGAAAGCCATACATCATTGTGCAGAGCCGGGTCAGAATCAGACACTTTGGGAATATTAACTCCGGGATGGAACCCCTTGACTGCAGCTCTTCCTCCTCTGCACTTCCACACCATACTCAGTTGTCTCCTTGTCCTGGTGGGATCATCTCACCTGGAATGAGTGTGGAGGGAACATTCACTGTCCCCATGGGCCCCACAGGTCCCAGGGCATGAAGCACTTGGGAACTGCACTGTGCTACAAACAATGTGCTGCCATTACAGCCTTGTAATTCACACATAGATAGGTCCTAAACACATTACCTTATTTTTTCTTAACATGGATAATTGAAAGGTACCATTGATCTCTTGCAGCTCACACTAGTTCGGTGCTAACCTTCCTTTATCATCCCACAATATTATGAAGACTTTGCACATCACCTTTATGACAAATAACAGCATCCAGTAGGGTGTGTGCTGGAAACTGCATCACAACAGAAACCAGGAAGAGCAAGAGAAGTGGAGCAAGTAGGTAAAAAGTGCCTGTTGGACCTGGTAGAGTCTGCATGTATATCTGAAAAGGCTTGCAGCCTCAAGGCATAGTCAGTTATTCATAGTTGAGTTTCCCTGAGGCTGATGCTGCTTCATTGAGATGAAGCAAGAGGAACAGGCTCTTAGGCAAATTGTGCAATGCTTGTGAGGTCAAAAGCATAGGAGCTGCTGGGACATCAGAGCTAAGCTGCAGGGCAGGGAGAAGAATGTGCTTTGGGGTTGAGAAGTTGCACACTGCTCTGGGAAAGGGGGCAGGTCGGTGCAGAGCCAGGCTCCACAATTTAGGGCAGGCCTGGGAAATGTTGATATTTGCTCTGCCTCTCCCCCAAAATGGTAAATGATTCTTATCCATCATTATTATGTCACTGTACGTGGAGCCTAAGGGTTCTGCAGGGTCAACAGGCTGATCCACCCAAAAATGAGCTGATTTCTTTCTCACAAAAAATGAGCTGTTGGGATGTTTAAATCTCTGGAGTCAGAAACAGTTTGGAGTCTTGATAGCCTGAGACTCCAGTTTTCAGTATCCATCATTTTTCTAACTGCTTCTCAGCATGTGAATATCTAAAGCTCCTCTCAACCCAAACTGAAAATTCGTTCAGAATTTTTTTAAATGGCCCAATTTCAATATCATTTTCCACTCAAAGATTTAGGGCAGGGGGAGGTTGCTGGAAGCTGCCCAAAGGTTCTCTCCTGTGCAATGAAGAAAATGACAGTTTGCAACGTCTTTCTTATTCTATAGCTTAGCAAATTATGGGATCGAAGGGGTTTTAGTTCGCTTTGTCAATACATGACAAAATGAAAGAAAAAGGTTTATACTCAGCCGAAAGAGAAAGTTTCACTTGACCAAAAGATTTTGGGTTTATACATTTAATTTACTTTGAATTTACAGAGGACTTGAAGTTTCACATTTGCAACTTGCTTCAGGACACGATCGTTTTTTAGACTTAAAGAAATGTTCACCCAATGCAGCTGCAGGATGCCAGAAAATCCTAGGCTGTTTCTGTTGCGTTGTATCTCCCACAAATGTTGTGACAAACTGGCAAGAGGTCCCTATGGGCACTTCGCCACTACCTCTCAAAGCCTCTTTTGCTTTGGCTAAAGTGCTTTCCCAGTGGCTTGCATGCAACTGGCTTCATCTCACACTGCAAAGAGGTATTTCAGGGCAGTTTAATGCCTCCCTATGATATGTCCTTAGGAAATATTTCATCTCTTCATTGAATCCTGAAGAAGGTTGTGTCTGATTGGCAATGCAGTAGCAAAATCCATTGTGACTCATTCAAACATACCATAAACTGAAGAATCCCATGAACCTGTGGCTGCAGGACCATCCTAAAGTTCATTCCCATGAGATGCTGAACAGCAGATACCTCCTTGACTTCCAAGAGAATTGAGGGTACCCAGCACCAGCCTGGATAGGTCTTTTTCTGGAGGGAGGGGCAGAAGAAAGGTAAGTACATGTGTGTGTGAGACAGAGAAGGAATGAAAGGGAGAGAGACTATTGGAGGGCTTCATCATTCTCCTGTCTAGAAGATATTTCTCTATTGACTCTATTTAAAGTCAGCCTCAGGCTTGCGAGCTTGGAGAGCTTTTAGCAGATGAAAGAACTCACTCATCAGGCAGAGTTTTTTTGATTATTTTTTTTTCCTCTCTCCCCAGCTCTCACAGGTCTGTTTTAAAGCCATTTCAGCAATTGTTGAAAACTGTCAGACGCCTTTGACAGATCAGTACTTTACCGTGGAATTTGCATGGCCTGTTAGCCAATCAAAATGCAAATTGGGGATACATTTAAAACACAAGCCCCCAATTTGTCTTCAAAACATTGCTGGAGAGCCATGAAAGCAATCTAGCTGTTCCTAGGACTGCGTCATGTCTTCAGTCTCAGTTCTGGCAAAGCTGCTGGTTTTTGCTGGATGGGAATGTGTGTGCGTGTAAATGTGTGTGTCTGTGTGTGTCTGTGTGTGTCTGCTACAGGCGTTGTTTCCAATCTGTGAGTATAAATCTTCCTCTCTGACTGAGTGAGATTTATAGCTCAGCTACAGGGTTCCTGGCACCTTCCAGCGCAGTATCTCTCTTTCAGATCAGAGCAAGCTTGGGGACAGGGCGCGGAAAGAAGATCGGACACTCAGGCTCTTCTTTTGCCCTGCTTCCCTTCTCTTCCTTTTCCAGATTGCATTCGGGTTTAGTGACAGAGCAGAGGCTTGTGCCAACAGCTCACACTGTGGCAATAATGAGAGCCATTTAATGAAGGTTGAGTCAACAAAAACATGCTTCCCTTTTCAAAAAAATAAACACTTTTATTACCCCTCCTTCTTTTTCCCACTAGGAGCTTTCTGCTAAGGGAAATTGCCAGATCAACACTGCAACAGATGAATAACTGTGATTTACCTCCACAACAGGTACAGTGGGCATCACGGTGACACAAGCTGTTGTGTAGCTGGCTGCTCCTGTCTCTCAGCTCGGGCAAGCAAGCCTGCCTCTGAGCTCTTGTCAGAAGATTATCTATCCATCCTGGTCTGAGAGCCCAGTCTGAGCCTGCCTAACTGGTTTTCTCAATTTTTCCAGTAGAAAACTGTTTTTTCCTACTCCTTTTAACCCTTCTGAAATAAAAGATCTACTTTGACTGCAAAACAATTTATTTCTTCTGAAAATACCTCTCCCACCATAATGACCCTCCAGTTATGATTTAGAGCCACCTTGAAAAGGCGATGAGAGTGGTTTTGTTTTTAATGAGAACTTGAAATGCTGTACATAAGACAAAAAGCTCGATCAGCCCATTCTTTAACTCGAAATGACGTTGTTCCATGAAGACTCATGCATGAAGATTTACCTATATTCTTTTCTAGGTGGGTCTGGGAGAAAAATGCCCTGTCATGTGTTATCTAGCCATGGAGTTATCTATTTGATCAGTTGTACTAGTATCTGCTGGCATTCTTTGTGAACCATTTCTTGCCTGCAGAGACCTAGACATGGGAATTTGCCGATTCTGCTGCACAGGTCACTTTATGGTATTGCTCAAAGCACGAATGTTAAGCTGGAAATGTTCTTCCAGTGCAGTGAGTTCATGCCAAAGAAAAATTCTTTGACACTGATTATATTTGGTTAATAAAATAAAATAAGTAAACCTTTGCTGCAAGATTATTTAGAGTGATTTTTAAGCATGCCTTCTCAACAAATGGTTAGGTTTACGTTCCACTCCTTCCTTTACTGCCTGGATTCCCCCTTTCCCTGCAGTCTGCCTCTTGTCTGGCTCACTGAGGCAGCCAGATGGTGTAATTTGCAGGTACCTCCACAGCACTTACTTGTCTGACATGCCTGAACTGATTGAAACATGCACAGAAGCATCTGAAATCTCATTTAAGGGATCTGGATCAAGTCCTGGAATGTGATAGATCCAGGAGACAGACCAGGTACAGTCACCCCTGAAGACTGCACAGCACAAAAATCCAGAGGAAAGAGTCTAAGCATGCACATCTGCACACAGAGCTGAGACTATGAGTGACCAATTACTGTAGATCTTTACAGGACTACTTTCCAGTAAATAAATGCAGCGTGGCTGTTTATGTACAGTGTCTCACAGCGTTCCTGTGTGTGTGCTTGTGTGTATAAAAGTGACCATGCACGCCCCCCCTCCCATTCACATATGTTTCTATGCTATATATGTGTGTGTTTGATGTGTATACATCTCCTATTGAAATATCTAGCAAGTGCAGCAGGGGTAGCAGGACATGTCTGGTATTCATAGACCATACTGGGTTTTGAAGCCAGAGTGCCTGCAGAGATGATGTAAGCAGCAAAAAGCAAATGCCCGTGTGTATAGAGGAGGTCTCTGACTGCACGTACAACATTGTTTAGCCCTCACAGCCCATGGGTAACTGTAGGGAGCTGAGCTGTACGATTGATGACAAAAATATCTGTTGTTGGCTAGTTCCTCCAGTTTGAAGACAGGCACCTGCGAGAAAAGATGTGTTTCAGCCCTCTTGGAGAATGCACGCAGATGCCCATGAGAGGAAGGTGACCTGCGTGTCTAAAGGTCAACAGTATTCAAACACCAGGATTCAACATTTTCACTGTTTCTTTTATGCCTTTGTGCCCTCAGTGACCTGAGCACCATGGAAGTGTGTCAGGAGAGGTGTTTATAGAAAATGCACCTCTACAAATGAAGATTTGAAAATATTTTCTCTCTTCTTGGTCTTCTCCTGCTTCTTTCTCTAGGAATGTGTAGGAAGATGTCAGACAACTCTGGTGTGGGGTCAGCGTACATGATACCAGGTCAGCATTGAGGAGACTGGGTGAAAGAATCGGCTTCTGGGAAGAGCTGCCAAAGAAACTGGGACTGAAACTTGCTGGAGACTCTTACGAGGAACAGGTGATAGAGTCCTGGGCTAAAATGCCTCCTAACACACAAAAACCGTTGGCACTCAATATCTGCATCAGTACTTTCCAGGGGAAGGTATCTGCTGCTGCTGAATAAAATCTACTCTGGAAATTTGTCTGTGAACAACAATATCTTTGCAGTTAGGGATACAAGAAAATAAATGAACAACTGGCAAGAACAGACTTAAATCAAACACCAATTTAAATATGATAGAAAGACCATTGGGCTAAAACTGTATTTTAATACTGGACTTCAGGAAAAAAAAAGAATAATAAAAAAAAAACTTCTCATGCTTCAGCTGGGGACAGGAGGATCTGAGCAAGGGGACCAAGACTCTTGTGATGAAAGAGAAGAGGCCAGCTTGTGCACAGTGCCCTGTTGTGCTGGTTCACGATGGCACCCTGTCAGCACTTTGCAAGAAGGAGCTCAATCTTTCTTTTTCACATGGCCTGACAGCTTTTCAGAAGAGATTTATACAGGGACAGATCAGAATATCTGTCTTAGCAAACCACCACGTTCAAGAGAAATGAGGCACTGCGAGCCTCCAAGCTGGGACCTCACACTTCTGAGGGGAGAGGAGATTTCGTTTCAGGAAAAGGCACAACCATGGGTGCTGCTTGACACCCCAGACCATGGGGTCCCTGGGTCACATCTGTACAAGGAAGGTACTCTGGGATTCATATGGCTGTGTACAGACATCTAGAGCTTACAATTCTGCAACCCTGCAGGTTGGCGAGCCTCCCTTTATGATCAAGGCAGAGCAACTGTCACTTCTAGGGCCTAATTAATCTCTTTCTAAGGCAGATGTCTAAAACAAGTCAGATGAATTGTGCTGTGGAATTGCTTATTTCTCTTTCCCAACAATGAGGGGAATTTAGACAGCTAACTTGGCTGAAGCCGATTGTGCTGGAGCAGCTGAAAGTCAGAAGAGATGAATCCCAGCCCTGGTGTGCAAATGGGCCACCCCACAGTGTCTACCCACAGCCCCGTGAGCCTGTTGCTGGCTCCATCCCTGCAGCAACCCTCAGCTAAGACACATGCAGCAGCGGAGCCCCGGGAGCAGCGGAGCATGCATCTCATGGGAAACAGGTGGCATAAAGAGCTGCAAGGAGTTGAGATGCAGCCGTGCTATGAATAGCTTTAAATGTGCTCAGAGGAACAAAACGGAGAACTTTTCCCTGATAGGTTTAAAGGAAAAAGTCGTGGAACATATCACCGTCAGCATTAGGCAGCAAGTCTGCTTGGCTCGCCCCCTGAGCCACTCTGCTGTGACAAAGCTATGGGAGCATTTTACAAGGACAAAGGTTGCTGGCTGGTGAACAGCAGCGTATTAACATGGAAATGACAGCAATCCATGTCAGAGCACGTTGCCCATGCAAATCTTTCTTAGGCTATTAGCAATATGTGGAACGCGTCCTCAGATGAGGGACGCTCCTTGCAGGCACTGGGTGACTGGTTGGTGGCCTCACAGGGCTGTGTTACCAGTCTCACTGGAGCGTACTTACTATGTGAAATAACTGGGAGGTAAAAAAGAGGGGGGAAAAAAGCAGATTGCAATTCAGACCCCTGCTTTCTCAGTGAAGCTCCTCTGGACCCCAGCTGTGGTGTAAATTGAGATTCCGCATGAATGCTGTTGCCTGCTTTCACTGCTCGTTGGGTGCAATTTACTTGTCTTATCCGATTTACACTATGCACTCAGGTTTGGAGCATAAATATACAGGCTCATATAACTATGCAAGCATCTTTCCTCTGCCTCCCATCTCTCACACCGACTCAGATCCATTCCATTCAGAAGAAGTGATTTTAATTTCAGCAATCTTCCTTTTCTCACCCACAGCCCTACTGATTTCTGCTCTGAGGTCTTCTAACCACAGCAGTAGAGTTTTCCATTGGATTTCATTTTATTCTCTGATTTGAAGGGTTTAAGTGTGAATTAAGTGATACCAAGGCTTTCAGCACAACCCCCCTTCCTAGGGGTGAATTTCAGCCTAAATGAGAAGTGTGTGCATTAGGAATGCACTCCCCAAGCATGAATAAATATTCTCAGGGAGCTCCTTAACAACATACAATCTTCCAAGCAACAGGTTGCTTTACTAGGATTAACAACCTGGAGGAGAAGGATTAATATAATTGCTACTCCTAACCAGAGCTGCGGAAAATAATCACAATGATGTTAAATAAAACCTTTGAAACCTGTCAGATTTTTTCTTTCCTTTAAAAAAATTTTATTATTTATTTGTGCAAATCTTGCAGGAACTTCCCCAGTGTCAAACTGGATGAGCAAGCGTTCAATTTCTCTTCCCGATTTTTCAGAAAGCTTTTTAAGCTCAAGTCAAAACACAGGGCACTTTTAGAAAGTGACATCCTAAGCAACCTTCCCTCAGCTCTGTTTCACATTTCATTCCATAAGAATAAAAGAAGAGCTTTGTCAGATGAAAGTCCGAACTCAGTACCCTACGTTCACCAGTGGCAAAAAAATTGCCACTAGGAAAGACTGTATAAACAGGGCAAGTGAGTGGCAATATTTCTTCCCTATTATTCCTCATCCTCCAGTGATCAGCAGTACAGAGACTCCCTGAGCCAGAGATGTTATCTTTGTGTTTAATGCCCTTGATGGATTTTCTTTTTCCATGGAATATCTAATAGCTTCACAAAATGCACGGTTAAGCTGTAGAACTCTGGGTTTTGTGGATGCCAGAAGTATACATGGGTTCAAAAAGTAAAGCGTGAAACCACATTACATTTTCACCTTTTGAATGTGCTGTCAAGCAAACACACTTTGACAAGGAAATGTCTTCTCAGGAGACATCATGACTTTGATATGGGTTGTTTGGTTTGGGGTTTTTTTAAATCAGTTACTGGAATAAACATGTTCCACAGCAAACCCTGCAAGAAAAATGTTTTCCTGCAACCAGTAGCCCTGCTGAAAACAGCTTGCAGAGCTCTTCCAACCTACCCATGAGAGGGCTGTTGTCAGGGCTGGTACCTTATTAGAGTCACATCAGATGTACTACACGGTATTTGTTCTGCTGCCCAGAAGCGGAACATCAGGAGCCACTGGACTGTGACCAGTTGAATAATTTTCAACAATAACATGGAAATAAACATAATCATCTTTATCACATTAATCACAGTCTCACAGGAAACCTTCACCTGGATTTCAATGGATTCAGAGCCAGTTTGTTCATTATCCCTGATTCCCTTGAGGTCCTGGGCAGCCAGAGTGAAACTCACCCTTGTGTAAGAGCAAGTGCAAAGCCAAAGCATCGCCTGTATGCATAGATCTGCAGTCTGTGATCTTTGCATTTGTTCTCTGCAAGGTTATGTGGTGGTGAGGTCTTGTAGGATCTGAGGAGCCAGACACTGCTAAGGCCAAGCAGCAGAGCACCAAATCTGTGTTTCTTAAGCCTTTTGTACCCTATAGTTATTTTTTCTTCCCAGTCAGGCTGCCAGGACCCTCTACATGTTACATAGGAGCTAAGGAATAACCCCTACACTTACATAGGAAAGTTTCCAACTCCCACCAAACCTTCCCACACCAGGAAACTTGTTTTAACATCTGCTTTTGCTGGTACAGAAATGGCAGTGGGAAGTCAAGCCTGCTGGCTTCAAGAGGAAGTGTAAGCCCCCAATTATGCAGCGAACACCGTGGGCTCTTTGTAGCCTTCCAAGTCTCTCTCTCTTTCTCTCTTTTCCTTGCATATTTTTTTTTGCACGTTTCCCAAGACTTTGCACTTCTAGTCTGAATTTCTTTTGAAACTGAACCTGTTACAAGCCTCTCCAGGTCAAATCCCCATCCGTCCCCATCACCGTTGTTTGGAGCTTGTGCTGCTAACAGTGGGCACCCTCCCTCTGGGACAAACACACAAGCAGTCGTTCCCTTCCAGCCCCACCACATATTTCAGATAACTCCAGATCCACGTAAACAGACCTTCTGTACAAGTAGCTGAAACCTTTCCAGCCTTGTATTTGCAGAGAAGAGACAGAGATGCCCCCTCAGGCAGAGTGAAAAGGGCCCAACCAAGGCTTTGATGACAGCACAGTAAAATTCCCTGGATCCTAAATATTTTATCATCATAAAATAAACATAGATCTTCTCATCATGAAATATACATTAAAAATGTTTAAACATGTTAATTATTAAACCAATATTGATTCATATTGGATGAAGCATTAACGGGTGGAGTTTGGAGGAGGAAAATTGGCAAATGTATTTAATGTCGAAAGAGTGCTTGCCACATATCAATATTCATCAGGTCTAACCACTAATAATCATAAAAATGACAGAGCAGATTTATGGCTCCTGTGCGTGAAGGCAAGTCTGCACAAAAGGACAAACTAAAATATTAAGATGGGAGGCATAAGAATTCAAATTTCTTTCCTCAGCTCATCCGTGTGATTTTATGGATAAACTGGGAGTTTGTGTATAAGGGTCTGAGCAAACAGTAGGAAGACCCTGGTGGGTTTATTTCAAAGCAGGTTATCAGAACGACATCATCAGATACTTATAATCATCACTGGTGTAAGGCTGTTTTCTGATACAAGAACCATCACAGTGCACAAGGAGTTAATTGTTGCTCATGTGCCCTCTCATTGGATATTTATTCAGAGAATCTTGGATGGATTTTCTGAAAGTGGGAGAGTGGGAAATGCATCATGTGCCACCTTTGGCATTTGCAGGGCTGAAGGTGAAGCTTGAGTTGAGGAGTTTTATGGCGCAAGCCAGTTATTTTGATTTGGGATAGTAAATATTTTCCCCAAAGAATACCTTGCTGTGGAGTCTGCAGGAATTCCTTTGCAGCGTTTCTTCCACTGGAAGCTGCGATAATACCTTAGGATCACAGCGTGGGTCAAAAAGGAAGGTATTTGGGGACTGAAATTTCCGATAGTATGGAAGACCTGCCAAAGGTCCTTAGTTCGGTTTATTTTTAAATGCAAATGTCCACCAAAACCACTGCAGGCGAAGGATGTGAATGATGTAAATACAGTCTGTCTCAGGACATTCCTGGCACTGCTGTATGGGTCTGGTTTTTATTTCACTCCCCACCATGACTTTTTTTTCTTGATTTTCCTGCAAGTGAACAGTTATAGCAATACCTCGCTCCTCATTCTGCAATACTCTGGGACTAGATGAATTTAGCAGTACTTTTGCAAATGCTGGAGTCTGAAAGAACTGTAGGATTGCAGAGAGTTCATTGTATTTAAAACATTTTCTTGGGAACATCGTCTCCTTTTTTTGGTCTTTAAACAAAAAGCACAGTGAGGTTCAGCGACTGTGTTCAAGGACTCCAGTTTAAATTTGTTCAGTCTACAAATCAAAAAAGAAATTTGTTTTCTTAACAGCCACCTCTGCAAACGCGGTATTGTACCACAGAGTTAACAGGTGCTCTCTGCCTTGCATGCCAAATTAATTTAATGCTTTTTATCACTGTGTCGCTTTGCAGGACTAACACAAGTTAGAAGCAGCGAGTAGATGGAAACCTTTTCTTCTGAGGTGATTGTTGGGGTCTTATGACTACTGATGGACAGAATCATGCCAAGGAAAGTTAAATAAATCTTTCTTTTCCTTGCTGCAACTTGGTCACAATGTCAGGACTGGAACCTGACTGAGCTGCTAGCATAATTTACTGCATATGAGTGTGCAAGCTGTTGCACAGAAGACAAGGGTGGGGGAAAAAAACAGAGGTGAAGAACACAAGATGGCCACTCAACTGACCAACTACAGGCCAGGAAAGAAGGAACTTTTAAGATTTTTAGGTCCTCTCCTTTACCCACTAGCCCTGATTGCCTTCAGAATAGAATTAGAATTCCTTTTACAACAGAATATATGCCAGTATAAAAGCAAATGTCAACCTCCTTCTTTGGGACAACACGTTCAAAGGCTAAAACCTTTAACATCTGGCAGCTGTAGTATTCTGTTGAACAACAGCTTTATTGTGAATGTTTATTCGCTGGAGAAATGCGTCTGAGCCTATGCACAGAGATTATACACTAAATTGTCCATTTAATTTCCACTTACTGTGAGATTCGGCATACATTAAATACTATTTGATCATTAAAAGCATGTTTATGGACTCTAATATTGCTATCAGTGATATGTGACTAATACGTGGTAAAGTGCATTTTGTCATGATCGGTTGATTTCAGAGTAATTTGTCAACGACAATTGTTAATCTGGGGTCTCTCTTCTGCTCTCTCCTAATGTAGCTCCAGAAGATGTTTCTGGAGGGAGTCCTGATATGGTTGTGTCCTTGTATAACGTCCTTCTTGAAAACAAGAAGTGGAGAGATCTGGTCATGGGGAGACCCACATTATGGGATGGTTTGTGGAACTGATTTCCTGAGCAGCACTGGGTTGGGAGGTGGTTGAGTCTCCTTCCCTGGAGGTGTTTAAGGCACAGGTGGACAAAGTGCTGAGGAACATGGTTTAGTGTTTGATAGGAACAGTTGGACTCAATGATCCAGTGGCTCTCTTCCAACCTGGTGATTCTATGATTCTATGATTCACTGGGGACTAAGAGAATTTTCTTGCTTGAATGTTTTTCATGCCTCCATTGTCCAGCTAGAAGATATGACATGCCTCTATCAAAGCCAAGCAAAAACTTTTAAAAGTACATTATTGTCCTAATTTCCTAACAAAATCACACTGTACTTGGATATGCAGAGGTGTGAGAATACCTCTATGTACTCCACTACCTAGTTCCATCTATTAACTTCTAAACTAACTGAACAAGTTTAATCAAATATGATATAGAGATTAAAAGCCTCAAAAATATTAAGTTCTCACAAGTTTCATCAAAAAACTGATTCTGTTGGAGTTCCTAATTAACTACACACCCAGGAATTCAACCACAGGATACATATTCATGGAAAACAAGCTTCATTTCTACCGATTACAGAAGTAGCTGGCATCTTGATGGGATGTTCTCCCACTGGAAAACATCAATTTGTCAAAATCAAAACACGCTACAGGAACAAACACTGATTTCAGTATAATTGCAATTTAAGACAGCTGTTTAGTCTGTGGTAACAGAATATTTTGATTTTTTTCAATCTTAAAGAACTGTCCCTCACTTAAATATGTGTGATCCTTCTCATACACAGGAAAAAAAAGACATGTGTATTTGATGGGGGTGGAACTGTTGGAGATTTGTAAAACAATATTTTTTTTCAGAGTTCTCCCATTATAGGTCATGGGAAGATGTTGACTTTTCAGTACACCTTAGAGAAAAAAGGTTAAAAAGTGAAATGTGCACTGAAAAAGAAATTCCAAGTTTTGACCACAACATTGAAAATCCCTTCTGAGTGAATAACCAGCTCATCAGTGGCCATATCCAGGGAAACTTCTTGTCAGAGAAACTCTCCTGTACCCAACTATGTTATCCAGAGCAATGAGCAGCTAGGTCTTCATCAATTATTTACCCACGTCATCCACATGATATCAACATCTAACAAAAGCAGTTAGAATCCAGGCAGAACACAGAGCTACTACACCTCTCCTTGCCTTTGTCTTTGGTTACCTGATAGTCACATTCCACTGCCAAGATTTTAGTCTCTTGAAGCAATGTCCCTCTAGCTGATGGGTGGTGGCAAGGGAATGCAGACCTCTTGCTTCACAGTGGTCTTCCTCAAATCCCTTCTATATGTCACTGCGGTTCAGCATTCCCTCTCCCTTAAACCATTCTCATCCAAGAAAACCAAACTACCTGTATCCATGACCTGCACATCAGAAAAGATTTACCCAGGACTGCTCTGGGTGCATGGAAAATGTTCAGAGGTGGGGTCAATAGCAAGGAAGCCCAAGCCATATGTCTGTCTATTGTTTAGGCAATCTGCAGTGAAACAGGTCAATGGTGTGTAAAGAAAAAAGAGGAAGGTTTGTCTAGTTTGGGGTTACCTAGAGGATGGGGATCCCTATGTGCCAGCTTCCTCTGGCCATCGAGTTTGGCAATGATATCTCTTTTTGTATGGTGTCCCTGTTGAGACTGCTTTTTAGGTACAGACTGTGTTGGAGCCCGAGCAGCAGTTAGCTTACTCACAGCTTGATCTCAGCTGGAATCAGTTGATATCGCAAAAATAAGCTCTAACAGGCACCATTCCGCGTGGCATGCTCACTCGTGAGCTGGGATATAATGACATGGGACGCGCTTTGCAAATGTATCTGTCTTCTGGGCCTAACAGCAGCCACATTGCTTGGGGTGTAATTAGGAGGTCACAGAAATGCTGTCACTGATGGCTTTCTGGCTGCCTTTGGAAAATGTTCTCGGCACACAGCTAATAAGTAGGTTTCTTTTATACCACTTTTATACTTAGGGACAGCAGGAGGAAGACAAGAAGAAGGCCCAGCTCAGCACTATTATTCCTTTAAACTTTGCTTAGCAAATGATTCTGAAGTGCTCAACACAATAACTCCCCCTTTTAAGCATAGGTTTTCCACTCCTCTTCCTTTTCTAGGCTCTAATTTTAAGGGAGCACTTTGGGATTTTAATAACAGAATTATACACTTTGCCCACAGGTCTTTAATCTCTCGATGTTTATCCCATCAGTTGCATCTCTGGTGAGCCTTTATCCTAGGATGTTTGTCTATTAAATTAACAGTATTTCAGAAGAAGAGAAGCCATTTGCAAGCAGTAAATCACAAGGCAGTAGCATTCACTTAGCTATCTTGCCATTACATCACTCAGTATATTATACACTGTTCTATACACTCAGTATATTATTGAGTTCTTCATCTTCCCTGCCTCCCCCGCCCTCCGCCTCCATGCTGTCTGCAAAATGCACAAACCTCTCAGAGGCAGGCGAATCAAAAGAGAAAGAGACAGATGAGATTCACGCAAGCAGAGAACTGGGAAGGTTCTGAGGGTTTGGATGGCACTGCTGGATTTTGGCTGGGGTTCCTATTGAGAAGAAGGTAGAGCAGAGCCCTGCACATCAGAGTATGGCGAAATGTGCCAAAAGCAGCGACTAACAATGCCCAGCAAAACCTCAGTGTCAGAGTGAACGCAGCAAACATGGGGCTTCCCACCTATTGTTGAAGAGAAACCATCCTGGGGTGGAGACAGCCCACGCTGAACCATGTATAGAGAAGCACCATGGTGCAGAAGGATCAGAGAGAGATGCAAATCCTGTATGGTGAAGGAATAAAATTAGTTGGAAGAGGGCTAACAAAATGGAAATAATAATTATGTTTATGTACAAAACCCAAATGCCTGTGTGTACCTGGAGTGGCTTCAGAAGTCTTATATCTTATATCCCCTTCTTAACTGAAGGGGATCTTCCTCAAGAAAGCAACATGCAGTGAGTGTTTAGAGATATTTTCAGAGGTCAATGCACTGTAACAGAATCACCAGCACTGAGAAATGTTCATTTTTGCTCCTTGGATTCCACCCATCCAGCAAATGGAGTGGGTTCGGTTTCATTGAAACATTGAGAACTGCCAGGTCCCTAGCAGAAAGCGAGCGTAGTGCATCTGCAAGCAGATGGGAAACATCTCCATGCAAGCATTTATGAGATGCCTAGCATAGCTTTCATCTCACAAAAAGGAGCAAACAGATGAAAATCTAAATGTTAAGGGCAGTGTGAACCAATAATTTTCGGAAAAAAATCAGAACAGGTTGTACAAAGCAATCTGTTGCAATGACTTCAATTTTATTTCCCTGTTGATTTCTTGCTTCCTACCCTTCTTGCTATCACCTTTTACAAAATATTCACGCAGAAATCCCATTTTCTAAATCAAAACTCTCATTAATCCAAACCGGCTTAGAATCAGCAAATTCTGGTCACAAACTGCACAATATGACATGCTGGAAAAATTGTCTTCCTGCCCTTTATGAATTATCATCTAAACAAATATAAGCTCCTGGTTCCCCTACTGGAATGTGCCTTTTTCTCTGCATCCAGCTGCCACACCTTGACTAGTCACTCTCCTGATTATGTGGATTTTAAAGCCCAAAGGCTTCAGCAAGGTGCTTGGTCCCCTTCCTCCCCTGGGTAGACCGTTTAGGTTCCTGTATTTATCTACATGTTAAGCAAGGTGACTGAGGTCATGTTAATCCCTTCCAGCTCCCTGAAGAATGGTCTGTTGCACTCTGTATGCAATGGATAATAGAGATTGAGGTGATGCCTTAGCTGGAGTTGAACACAGGTTATGAAAAGTGATAAGACTAGACAGATAATTTATCCTGGCTGGGGAGGGAATACAACATGCAGAGCATACTTACCTTTTTGCTCCAATATGGAGCAAAACCAATACCATTCAGCATTGCCTGAAGCTGCTTTAGATGAGGGATCCCCAGCTTCACACTGGAGATTGAGCCTTGTTCTCCATGCCTCAAGTCTATTCTCTAAACACCAGCATTTAAAATTGGCCCCTGTCACTTGGTTTGTTTGTTTGTTTATTTGTCTCCCTCTCTCTCTCTGCTGCTTTTTGAAATTTCTCTTTGGATCTCATAAATCTTCCTTATGGAAATATTTTTGCACTTGGTCTATTTCCAAGAAACGTTTAGATTTTGATAAAGCGGGCTTTTTTTTTTTTTTTTCCATGGGGAGATATTTGTCACGATTTTTCTGAATGGCTTTCCTCCATGAATCTTGGCAGCTTAGGAGTCCCCTCCAGTAGGATATAATTGGAAGTAGCTGCTCTGTGCGATAGCCTGGCTTTCAGAGTGGCCTCCAGTTTAGTCGCTGCAAATAACTGTGGGCAATTTTGCCTATGCTTAATTGCAGCAAGATTGTTTCCTCCAATTTTTAAGTCTTTCATTTTTAGGCAAAAGCAGAGCTGAACGCTTATATGTCCTCCTCTAAAAACCCTTCTTACAAAGTGTAAAGATGATATTCTCTGCCACTGACAACAATTTTTTTGCTCACAGAACGGAGATCAGGATAATGCTGGGATCATGAGGCAATACGATCAGCAGAAGAAAGACTATCTCTTGGTTAGGCTGACTGATAAATCTCTGGCGCTGCCAAAGAGCAAATGCATAACTAATTTCTTAGTCACTCTTTTTTCTTGGTAAATTTAGCAGCCTTTCAAGCTGAATTAGTTTCAGTATTAAAAAATGTAAGACTAAAAAGTACTACAACCAGCATTTCAAGTCAATGCCACTTGTCCAAAAGAGAATCAACCCTGCCAGTGCTGTAACCAGAGTGTTCTCTAGCCTGTCCCCCAAACTCTCCAGTCAGAATGATTCCACCATCTTCCTAAGCTATTTTTTCCCAGCGCTTCACCCTCAACAGCGTCAGGAAGCTAATCTAAAATATCCTTTATAATGTATAGACCATATTTTAACCACTCTAAAGTTAAACTACCTGTTTTCTAGAAGAGCACAGATGAACCACAAATATCAGGATCTTCTGGTAGTACCAGTTGTCAGCCCATAGGAGCCTTTGCAGGAATAGGAGTAGCCTTAATGCTGTTCCAAAATTCCTAGAAGAAGACTTTCCCAGGAAAGTGAGCTACAGCTTTTCTATGCTCAACCATCCGCCCTTGCTGGAGATCTGCTCAGTTACTGACGTCCTACAAATACATCAATATGAGACAAAACCATTAAGAAACCAGCAGAGATCACTTTAAAATGCAAACAAAGCAGAGAAGTGAGACACTCCAGGCCACATCCTGAACTGCTGTAAATTAGTGGAACTCATGTATTTCAAGCGAACTATGCCAATTTGCACCATCTGAGGGTTTGGTTCTTCATCATTAACTCCTCCAGCATTACACAGACAGGTTTCGGAGGCTCTGAATGGCTTCCAGCTTTGAGTTTACAGCTTTGAGTTTACAGCAAGGCTTTTGGTTTATCCCATTAATTTGTCATTAGCCTGTGTAAACAAAAAGAACAAAACAAAAATGGCTGGAAAAAGGAAGACCAAACAGATGCACTCACTTTTCTTCCTCTTCAGACAGACTTTAAGTAAGAAGCATTGCTGAAATGGAGACCCATTGGGTCATGTTTCCTAGTGGTGGTTGGGATCTAAGGCTTGAAGAATCTAGGTTCACATGAATGGAAAAAAGTAAAACAATGCTCCAACACCTACCCAAGAGTCTTCTTTTTCATTAAATGAATATTTCACTCTTCATTTCAACATTTTTTTTCAGTCATTCTGGAATCCAGATGTCCTGAAATACCATCAAGAAAGGTAATTCTGACCGTAGTTCTGAGCATGTAAAGAAAGAAAATGACAAAAATATCAGGAAGAAAACCTGCTCACCTACCATTGCTCATCCATTTTCACCAACGTATACAGATCAGGACAAAATTACACTAGAAAACTCACTGTAGAAAAGCAAACTTCCTTTATGACTTTTCTATCTTTCTAACTGCTAAATATATTTCAAACATGACATCAGAGAGGTTCATCTCATAATATTTTGCTGCTTCTTTCTATCAGTCATGAAAGAATGACAGAGGTTAGGAACAAGCATGAAGCTGTAAATCAAAGATTACCACTAGTAGCAATAATATTCCTGTTAATCATTGTAATATAATTCCATTTAGGAACCCTGCCAAGGACTTTGTTTTAGGTCCTGCTCAAGGTGAGGAAGCAGGTGGCAAAATCATTTTCCATCTCAACAAATTTCCCCATTCCCTGTTTGCAGCACACATCAACCTGGCCCTTTGATCTCGTACATGATACTCGGCTTCCCTGGAGAATTTGGGGCCAGATGCTCTAACACAAAGTAGCTCCGTTAAATCTCTATTGCCTTCCACAGGGTATCACAAATTCAAATCGCCTGAAGACTTTGCTCTTGAGAGTCGTTGGAGTGAAGTAGGGAAAAGGTACGAGTTTTATCAGGTTTTGCAACATAATGCCAAGCAGGAGTGGAAATAACAGTGGGCTTTCCCTAGGAATGGACACGGCCCTTCGGTGGATAACTAAAACAGCTGAGGTATAAGAGCTCACTGAAGTTCAATCACTTTCAGGGGAGGAAATATCAACACGTTAATTATAATATTCACTCCTGTCCAAAAAAGGGTGTTTTAAGATGAAAGGTGAGATCCAAGGCTTTTTACCCCATGTTTGATGCTGCTGCACTCAGTGCAATACCAGCACCATCAGCATGGCTGGTTTTCCCAGGAGATAGAGCCACAGCGAGACAGATTTCAAGGGAGAAAAGACAGGGTGATTACCCCTCTGAAGGTGTGAGGGACACATTTCAGTGTCTACTATCTCCATAACCATCGGAAAAGGCAGTCACAGGCTGGCAGGTGTGACTCATTGTTGAGCATCCCAGGGGAGGGACATGGTTCCTCAGACCATCTGAAGGTTTCTTTACTGTGATTTCTCATCACCTCCTCTCCAGATGTATTCTCTTTCTCCCACTTGGCTTGTTACTTCTTCAATCCTGAGATCTCTAGCTAGGACTTGTAAAGGTGCATTTGACTTGGTTTGATTGTAGCCTTGTCGAAGGGCTGTTCTTACCTGGAGAGTATTTGTATAAGAAGAGGGAGGTTGTGCACTCACACATGCAGCAACCTTTCTGTGCATCCATAGCAGTGCACCCACAAAGAACTGTGCTGCATGTGTTTCTGTGGATAGTCACACATCAGTATTCCCTGTTTTATACAGAATTTAGGTACATTATATCCACAGGTTTGTGCAGCTCACTTAGATCTGCGTGTGATTTATATGTGAGAAATGCATATCGCAAATACATTTTCCTTGCCTCAGTGTTCACAGAGATGTATCTTCTCTTATATTTGCATTAGCATGTAAAAGCTTTGCCTTGAAAGATAACCTGTTCAGGAGGATATGTGTTAGCCTCACTGGTTGGACAAACAGGTGGATGATACAGCATGTGTTTGGTTGTGTATATAATGTCATACAGTGTTTGCTTACATATACACACAGTCACTGCATGTGCTTTACTGCATTGCCTTGGACACTCATGTTAAACCCATCTGTAAGGATTAAATCTGTGCATTTAGCAGTTTTCCAAGTGCAGACAGCGCTGAAATGGCTTACGGCCAGATCTTCAGCATTCATCCACCAACTCAAGCACAACTTTAGAGATATTCTTCAAGTGAGCTCGTAGCTCAATCCTCTCCCTTCGCAGCTTGAGCTTTGCTGCTGTATTTTTATCCACTAAGGGGGCATCTGCCCACAGCAGGGCTGTGCCTGTGCAAGCCTGCTGGGAACGACAAGGGATGGGGAGTGCGGATACAGCCACATGGGCAGTGCCTGTTCCCCCTTCAGCTGCCACTTCAGCAGACACATCACGGTGGGCAGCTGAACGCTCCAGCTGCCTTCCCGCTGGGTCCAGCTCATTCCCGGCATGGGGAGAGAGCAAGCGCGCAAAAGCCATGGCATGTGCACTGCTGTACGCTCACCCCGTGTGCATGTGAATGCACTTCCCTCTAGTGGGCAAAAGCACTGCAGAGATGTTCTTGCAGCTGCGGAATATTTTCTGTGGTTCAGGAAACAAAGTCTTGTGGTTTTAGTGCTGAAGGTCAGGCGTTATATCCCAGATGAGGACATCAAAGCCTTCGTGGTATATGGCCAAGGGTTGACTTAGCTTCACCGGCATAAAGACACGTGTGAGTCTTCGACATACATACTCAGCTCTGCCTCTGCGTGTAATCCCCAGATGCCACATCAGAGCCATGGCTGGGGATGGCATCAGGTGAGATGTGCCTCTTCATCACTTACGACCAGGCTGACAGCCTCCACGAGGCTGCTGGGGCCTTTACAAAGTACAAATCTCGTTCACTCAAATCAGCCTGAGAAGTGAATTCCGAAAACGAGGTTCTGATGGAGGATTCCGGTATATTTTTGATCTAAGAAGATCAAAACAAGCTTATTGAAAAATTCCATTTCATAATGTCAAAACGTTTCATTTTGAGCATGTCAAAACATTGCAACCTAAATGTTTAATCAAGAGCCATGTATGTGTGGCATATTGCTATTATTTCCATTCAGTTTTAGGGGTATTTTCCTAGTATTTTCCTTAATCTGAAGCAAAATCAAATAAAAGGGTAAAAATGTCAATTCAAAAAATTTTCTTTTGTTTGCTAATTATTTCAGCATTTTTCTACTGTAAGTGGTTCTATGCTTGAAAATATTTTCAAACACTTCTTAATCCAACTGTCCTTTCAAAAGAAAATTTTAAACCATCATACTTGCAATACAATTTTATCCGTCTGTTGTTCTCAGCTGGTTCTATGGGTTGTGCATTTTTTATCTGTGTTGAATTAAAACCTCATGTTTCCTGGCTCACAAATTGCTGGGCTTGATAGACCATGGTGGTTGGAAGATTTAATCAGAAGGCTAAGAGTCCTCCTTCACCCAGTTCCTCTGCTGTTTCAGATGGAGGGAGGTGGGAGTAATGAATGCTGATTGAACATCGGCTGGGAATAAGTCAAGGGGAAAAAAAAAAAAAAAGCCCCATCACTCTTGTGTGATTCAATTACCTCCGAGAACTTTTATTCTCTTGGGGATTTATTCATACGTTCATGATGAATTCAATTTGTGAGGGAATGTAAGGGACAGCAACAGTACTCGTGTGATTCTGCTGTGATATGAGGACACGGTGGATGGAAGTCAGGCGGCCAGAGGGAGTGGGTGAAAGTCCCTCTTGCCAAGGTAACGAGAGGGAAGGGACTGAAGAAGCACTGAGCGTGAGAAGCAAGAAAGTGGTGGCAAGCAGAGAGGTGTTGGTGATGCAGGAGAAAGAGGCGACTGGCCAGAGAAACAGCAGGAAGGAGAGGATGCCAGGGAATGTAACTGCAAGGGATGCTGCCATTTCCAGATGCCTGTTTTAACCTCCAGAATGCACAGCCTAATCAAAATATTGTCAGATTTGTGTCAAATTTTATTACAAATCAAAACATAATCCTGGCCTGGAGAAGAACAGACGAATAGAGAGACAGATTCTAATACCTTAATTTGACAAAAAAAAAGAGGGAGGTTTGGTTTTGTAAAAAAAAAATAATAATCATCTGTATTTCTAGAAAAGCTGAGTGGTGGATGTAAGGCTCTTCCCCTGCTATTCATACAAATCTAAATGGAATTGTAACTGCTTGGAAAAAAATCTGATTTTTTTTTCCCTCTGAAATATTCTTCTTTTTGCTAACTAAAATTATGTTGTATTTCTAAAGCATTTTTCTTTGTGTTAATAATTAACATTTTAACATCACAAATTTAAACTCGTATTATAGCAAAAAAAAAAAATCCTTTTCTACTAGATCAGTCACGGAAGGGCTTCTCACCACAAGCACTGTCCAAACACAATCACTGGGAAATCTTCCCCCTGCCTTGGTCAGAACAGGCAGAGATAATTTCCTTAAATCTTAACATTTGTCTTTTTTATGCACCGAAACGCAAAAGCCAAATTACCCCATATCAAAAATGTCAAAATATTATTGGGAAACATCATAATACTTGAATTTTATGAACATTTTCAACTCCAACAATGTCAAGCTATTATAATGAAAAGTGAATATAGCAGAGAACATCAAACAATATTTGTTCATCGTTTCAATATAAGTGATGTGGTTAAAGAGTATGACTTCAACAATATCATCAAAGTGAACAGTTTTACCACAGCCAAGATAAAGAAGTCCCACATCAACAAAATGAGAAGCAAAACTGTGTGTTTATGTTTTCTTCGGCTGAAAATGTGATGGAAATTGAAGCATTACTGAGACACGTTTCTATTTCCATAGAATCATATTTTTGTTTCAATAGAACAATGAACATCTCATTCTTTTTAATTATAGACCAAACCTACTCTCCTAAGCCTTCAATAATCTTGCTGGAGATTGCACAGGGGAGAGGAGAGGTGGGGTGGGAGGAATGAAGCAGCAGACAGCATGATCCAGCGGAGACATGGTTTGAACTTTGTGTTTGGCTTATTAATTCCTAGCAACTTGCATGACTCCAGTAGACATTCAAAGGCAGAAATGATAACATGCTGTCTAACCAGTTTTGCAAACCCCACTGTTATGAGTTGTAGGACTCCAAAAGGGTCTATGAATGGGCCAGGGAGGCTCCTGTTTTACTCTCTCACTGAGTTCTCACCCCACCAGCTGGTGATGGACCATCCCTCGCCTGCCTCACTGCCTGTTCCAGCAACAGAGTTTACTTGTTGTTCCCTGTCTTGTTGAATTAAATCAAAGCAAAGACAGACTCACAAAGATGGACAATAAAATATTTATAGGTTTCTTCCCTGGGAAATAGGTTGGCCCAGGGAAGGGAGACAAAGGTGACGAGCAGAGTAAACCAGAGAGTGAGCAGTGTGAGGACCACAATGAGAATGGTTCAATTTAAAGAGGAAAAAAGAACAGGACAAACCTGACCTTAAAATGACTCCTTTAAAAACTTGATGGTGAGGCGGAAGAAAAGTGAAGCTTTCAGGATAAGAACAGGAGCATGACACTGAGTTGGACAAATAGCATTTGAGAGAACAGAGGTTTTGTGCTCTTGGGGTGGCAAGGAAAAGTCTTGAGATATTGGTGGTGGATTGAGACAGCTCAATTTTGCAAAGTCCATCCAGATTTCTTAACTTGACATAGTGCCAAATTGCAAGAAAATAACAAGTGTTCGAAAATTCCCCACAGAACTGAGGTGTTAAAAAAACCTACTGAAGCAAATAACATATCTGAAGTTGGATGGACGTCTTATTTCCATAAAACGTGTTGTTTCTATTCTTCAATGAGCAAAACTGTGCCCTAATAATGCAATTCAAAGTGGAAAGGTTTTAAAAACACTCTAACAAAAATGGGAGATGGTGAAAATGTTGAAGGAGCTAGTTTGACACTTGTTTTTCCCAGTTTTCCGATACCAGGTTTTCTATCCAAAACAACATTTTAGCAAAGCAATATGACTTTAGAAAAGGTTTCAACTTAATCCAAAGCCCAGAAAAGCCCAGATCCTTTGCGTTTGTTCTAGTTAGTCCTGATGAGCATTAATTAGGTACCTTCTGAGCAAGTTATGTACATCTCCCAATGGTTAAATTGATGGTGATAGACACCTTCCTGATTCCTTCCAAGTAAGGAAAAATTGTAGCTGTCTCCTTCATGTGTTATTCAAGAGGGCATCAAAAGGATCTCACTAGCATCAGGCACAGACCTTCAGACCTTCAGAGGCTGTTGAGAGAGCAACTTTGCAGTGGGGAAGAGCACGACCGTTGTCTACGACTCGAGTGACCACCTCGAGGCCAAAATGAAAGAAGTGAGGATGGCACGTGGAGTCTGGATGAGATGACAAAGAAACTAGATGAAAGGTGAGAAGAGAAACTGGAATATATGAAAAAACCTACTAATATTTGAAAGGCAGATTTATATTAGTGATAAAGGGAGAAAAAACACCAGCCTGCCCTTGCTGGCCTGTAGATGCTGCAAGTGCTGAGGGACGTGGTTTAGTGTTTGGTGGGAGTGGTTGGACTCGATGATCCGATGGGTCTCTTCCAACCCGGTGATTCTGTGATTCTGTGATTCTGTGATTGCTCCTGAGGCACTTCAAGCCCAGTTTGGTGCTGGCTTCATCACATGCTTCTTGCACCCCTCTCTCTGAAATGGCGAGTGCTGCCCCTCATTAAATGTGCAAGTCCAGGCAGAGCAGTTTGATACCAGCAAGGTCTCTGCAAATTTATTTTCTTTTGAATGCAAGAAACATCTTAAAAAGGCAAAATTTCATTTCATTCCTCCTCTTACTGTTGTTATATTTTTTTTGTTTTCGTTTGGTAGGTTTCCCAAGGTTTTTTATTAGTATTGTTATTATGCACAAACAGAACTGCCAAGGGAGAATCTGAGCAATTCTCTCAGAACTGCAGATGAAAGTAATGGGCTTCTTAAAGACTTTATTTACATTATTGAACACAGGGAGAGCAGAGGGAGCGAGACAGACATGTTCACATATTAAAAGGACAGCTTGCCTATCCTTTCAATATTAGCCAGTGGACTGTCACATCACCTACAGCTTAGTCCCTTCCAGGTGTCCTCCACTGGTAGATTTAGAGATGGAGCGTGGGTCAGTCCCACAGGGTGGGAATGACTCCTCATCTCTTGCGCTAGGGCAGACCTTGTCATTGGAAGTTTTTAGGCTTGAATTTCGAAGTGTCAGTGGCTTTCCTAGAGATCTAGAGAGGTAGAGAAACTGGGTACCACTCGCTTTCTTTTTTCTCTCCATCATTTCAAGTCTTCCTCCACTCTTTCCCAGTTCAGCAACAGGCAGCTGAGATTTTAAATCCTAAAAGCGTTCAATCTCAGAATGACTGTCAAAAAAATTGCTTTTTTATATCTCCTAGGACTCCTGCAGCCCCCACAAACACAGAAACATTCATAAACTTGTCATGAGAACTTTTCTGAGTTTGATTTATCATAATCTGGAATTATGGCATTTTAATTCAATTTAGAGTGGTTTTAGCTAGCTCTGCGAACTCTATTTTGAATACCTGAGCAGTGCCTGAAACAGGAGATTTAAAAGCACTTCAGGAAAGTTAATGAATTTCACTTGCTGAGAACTATGTCAGGAAGCGAAGCGTTATAATTTATGTTCTTCAGATAAAGAAATCAAGACCTGGTTTGGTTAAAATTCTCCTTTGAATCTATCCTTTGAACCTGTGGCAGAAGAAGGAACAGACCTAGATGTCCTGTCCATGGTCATTCTTTTTCTTACTAAACCAGCATCAAAAGTGTTACTGCAAATAAAAGGTATTTTATATTGCAACATTGACTGCCCTTAAACTCTTCTGGATTAGCTTTTCCCTCGCTACAAGCTGCTCTTGCTGCAGATAGTACCACAAACAACAGTCACAACCATCACAGGGTATGGAAAAAAAAACCATCAAAAGACTGCTCTTCTCTGATATGCACTGAAATTCTCAGATGATGTCCTGGCTTTTTAGGACATGGCTCGCCGCCCTAAAAATTCACAGACTGGCTGAAGATTTTAAGAAGAGCTGATGTCCAGCAGAGAGCCACCCGCCGACTCCTGCCTTATGCTGCGACGAAAGCCAAACTTGGCTTCCTCCCACGCTGCTGTTGTTCCGGCACTGGGGACGGGGCTGGCCAGATGGCTCCTCTCTGCCAGAGACCCTGCGCTGGCACTGCCGGTGCAGCCCTTGGCTTCCACAAAAGCTGGAAATACAATTAAAGTGCAAAAGAGGGTGAAGAGTTGGGTTGACACAGCGGATTTGATTCATCCCATGGGTAAATCAGCCCAGTTAGAGGTTGATCTCAGCGCCCATTATATATTAATGTGTATTTTATATTCAGGATCTATTTGCTGAACACTGGTAGCACCGAAACACTGCAAGCGGTTATACAGGCTGACCTCCTGATATGGTGAAAAAAAAAGGAAAAAAATTCAATAAATCATGTTTCTGTGCTTATGATTCAGTCTAAAAGCCGTACTCAGCAGACATCCAGAAACTAATTTTATTTCATGGAAATGTACCTGTCTTCCCTACCACAGAGAAGTTCTTTCCTTATGTGTTTATTTTTCAGCTTTTTCTAATAATGCTTTTTGGTTGTAAAATAGCAAACTGTCAAAAATGAAAATATTTTCAGTAAAGAGACAGTTTTCATGACTTTTTTACATGAAACAAAAACATTATTCCTTTTAGAATTGCCAGAATTTCCATTTCCTCACTTTGAAACAAAACCTTCCAGATTTTTTCTTTAAAATTACTTATCTGTTACAAACTGAAGTAGCTTTTTTAGAAAATGCCCAAATCAAAGCACTGCATTTCAAAATTATTTAAATTTTATTTTCCCAAGCTCACTTTTGTGTGAACATTTTCATGGTTCTGGCTTTTCATTCTGAGGATGAGACAGGGTAAAGGGAAAAAATGGTTTGCAAGACAAGGGAACCATTTTCTCCCTATTCCACTGAAATGTTGTACTTGCTATAATACGAAGTGACTGATTAATTCTCCACCTACAGGATAGGAACAGCCTCCTTGGGCTCCCAGGCTTTGAAAGTCAAATCCAATGGGTTGGGAGGTTGGGATGTGCAGCTCTAATTGCAGAGAGCTGGGCTGTTCCTACCACCCACTCCTATGCAAAAACAGTAATACAAACCAGCCCCTGCACTAATTGTTTTCCTTCAGTTAATTGTGTCCCATTAAGCTTAAAAGGCACAACCGCACCAAATCTTGTCTCTCCCCTTGGTGGCAGTTCTTAAGGGTGCTGAAAGCTATGCCCAAGTATAGTGATGGAGCAAAAAGAGCTAAAGAATCCATCCGTCTGGTGTAAACAAGCCAAACAACAGTTACCTGTGAAAAGATTTTTAAGGGGTATTGCTTCATCTTCCTCAGCAGAGAGAACATAACTCCAAAAATAGATCAAAGGATTTGGTGGAAGGTTCAAAGGGAAAATATGTTCAAGGCCAGGTTGGATGGGGTCTTGAGCAGCCTGATAGTGGGAGGTGTCCCTGCCATCACAGAGGGGTTAGAATTAGATGATCTTTAAGGTCCCTTCCAGCATAAACCATTCTGTGGTTCTACGATTCAAGGATATGGGTCCCTTTGAATGGAAATGTCAGGGCTTTCCTGCCCACCAGGACCCAACTCTAATAACCAGTGACCACTTTCTTTACCAGGGAAGATCCTTCTCCAACACTTGCTCTCACTGCAGTTCTTTTGCATTTTCATCTTCTTCCTCAGCCACCGGATATTTAACCCTTTTCTGCTTGAGGATAATGCATTTACAGCAAGAAGTCATTGCAATCAAAACAGGGGATGTTGTTAAAGTGCAGAGATAATGCCGTAATTCATCATTTGTAATTTCCCTAAACCGGACAGCGGGCCAATATCCACGTGCTGCCTGCTCAACCTTTTCAAATGAACTAGCCGTTTATTCCCCAAGTTTAACAGAAAACAATTTACCGAGCCTGCAGCCTGCGACGTGGCTAAAATGTTCCAGACGGAGAATGTGTTAGTCACATCTATGGCTGAGTTAATTTACAATTTAGGATCCCGGGAAGGACAGACATTGAGCGGAGCTGTACCCTGTCAATCAGTCTCACAGAGCGAGCTCCCTCATAAGAGTGCCCTCGAGATGTTTTAAGTGCTTTCAATACCAATAGGCCATGTTCACCTCTCACTTATGTCGGCCACTCTATTGGCATCAAAGGAATCACTCATGATTTACACCCATGTAAGTAAAATCAAGCTGTTCGAGCACACCGCCGAGCCTTCATAACAGCACTGCAAACCTCCTAATAAGAGCTTTCCTCTGACCAGTCTTCCAGCAAGATGGAGCCTCCTTTCTCCTCAGTCCTGCACAGCAAATCCAGGAAAGCTAATGCCCAGTATTTCCCTGCAGTACAAGTGAGGCAAGGCAATTCCCTCCCTAGGCTCAGCATCAGCCATATTATGCGGAAAACTAATGTAAAATTATTTATCCATAAACTTCTTCTAAGCTAGCAGAAGTGGCTACTATTTCCATCCATGGCGTGGGGGGTCTGGGTCAGGGGATAAATGCTCTTTTTCCAAAATGCACACCCATCTGTCTGTGTTCATGCACAGAACTCGCATGGCAGAGCCAGGATTTGGACACGGGTCCTGTGACCCTGATCTAGCAGATCGTGCTGCCTCTGTGTCTGCTGGGAACTGTCAGATATTCTGCAGACTCTCATTCCTCTTCTGACTTGCTCTAAACCCTGGGAGAAAACAAAGCTTTCTAAAGATCTGCAAAAGCCCTTTCTGTGCTGCCACCTCCACCTCCAGCCCCACTAGAGAAAGAAGCACTCAGAGGCAGGAGCCACAGCCTCACATTCTGAGATTGTTAATGAACACGTTTTCTGCAGATAATTATAGGGACTGGCATATTGAAAGCACTTAAAACATCTCATTCTTTTAATTCATTAATTATATTGCAATTACGCAATTCTCAGGCACTCGCTGGCACTTTGGAAATCAGCCATTCTTGGGAGAGAGGGCTGGTTTAGGAACCCGTGAGAGGGGAGAGGAGAAATGTGAGAGAAGGGGTAATGGGAAAATCCAGGGGTTCTGGCAAAACTAAACAAGCATACACCACAGGTAACTGGAAACCCGTCCAGCCAAACCCCCGTTCCCATGAATTCCAGTGATGTCTGGTAGCCTTGCACCTATGCACTACTGCTATTACTAATAATACTGTTATTCTAGACGTGCTGCTCAGGTATCTTCTTAGGATGGATTTATTTTCTTTTCTTACACTGAAGTCCCAGCTCTGCACACATGAGGACCTTTTTCTGATACTCATCAATACGTTAGCGACTTGGCCTTACAGGATGCTCTGTGGACTGGATATCCTGGCTCTTATGGGGACCTTGAAAGGTTATTGTAAAATGTCAGTGTGGATGGTCCCCTTAAGAGTCCCCTTCTATTCAAAGTTCTTTTCTATTCCTACTCCAAAGATGCAATATGGGAAAAGGATATTCCTGAACTGTCCTGATGTTTCCCAGCTGATAGATCACATTATGGAGAATTTTGGTGGGAATGGTTGGACTCGATGATCCGATGGGTCTCTTCCAACCCGGTGATTCTATGATTCTATGATTCTATAATTATCAGTTCCTCCCAAACAAGGAGTAGGCAAATGAAATGTTTAAAAACAACTTATATTCCACCACGTGGACTCTGTAACTTGCATCCTCAAAGCACTAAGCAAATATTAATAAGCTAAGGAGAGCAAACCAATTGCTCACTCCTCAGACAAGCAAGGTCCTGCTGTGAAGCTCACAGGGGATACAGGCCTGCAAGTGCAGCCTCATCATGCTTGCGATACAAGCGTCGCCTCCCCTGTTGCATGGATGGGCCTCACTGAGCACATCACAGCTGGAAGCCCCGCGATGTGTTCCAGCTCTGGATCAGGATAAAACCTGGCTCTGAATCCCACAATTTTCATTGATATTCTCCAGCACGTACTTTGTGTGGGCAGGCTGGAAGCCAGGAAAGCAGGGAGCATCAAAAAGCTCATGATACAGACAAAGCCCGGCAGTCCCCAGCACCAAAACCCAGGGGTGATCGTAGGTGTTCAGCCCACCAGGAGCTCAGGCCAAAGCATCCCCTTTAAGATGACAAGCAAGACCTGCATGCAGCTGGAATCAACAGGAGGGGCATTTGCCTGTGTGGTTGGATCCCAGAGGGCTTTGGTCAGACCTTCTTGTTGATATGGAAAAGATAAAAACCCCACCCTTTTCTCTGCAGGTGTTTCAGGGAAGGCAGCAGCAGGCAGAAGGCTGCCTGGGATGTAAATGCTCTGTACTGCAGCAGGGCAGGAGCGGAGCAGGGAAATACTGCAAGTGAGAGTGTCACTGGTGGCCAGTCCCTGATTATACTGGGAATTTGCATTCCCCATAATTCTCATTTGTTTCATGCAGTTTTCAGAGAAAGGGAGAAATGGACAGGCGAATTGAGAGAGAGTATTTGGCGAGGGCTGATCATGACTCTCTCTCTTTCTCTCCTGCTCTCTCGGGATGTTCGGCCTCTGTCTGAATTGGCTAATTCTGTATTCACCAACCACTCTGCTGGCTGTAGGGGAAAAAAAGAGAGAAGAGAAGAAAAGAAAATAAAAGAATACTCTGATAGGAAAACCTGAATGCAGCAAGCAATGGAGAAGGAGAAAAAAAGCTTTGCTTCCACATTATCTTCAAGAGGGGAAAAACAAAGCCTGGAGAGAAAAAAAGGTGCTGGGATTTATCAGCAATGAGGACTTGGCTCTGTTGTGATTCAAAGCCAGTTTTCTTCCCCTGCACATCTCAACCTGACCATGCCTAAGCACAAAATAAAAAGGTGCAGATATGGGTGTGATGTGTGGCATTCATGTTTAGCAAGATGGCTTCTGCATTTGAAGCCACATGAGAATAACCTTAAGGATAAATATATATTTCTCAGGAACTGTAGCATTAGAACTCCCTGTAGTTGCTTTTTTCGGCCTCATTGGAGAAACATACATCCACTAAGCATATTCACAATGCAAATGGGGTTCATAACAATTTGTTTGAGTCTGAAACCAGTCACACCCTCCTCCTGGAGCAGAGCCAACACCTATATTTAAACCAAAAGGCTGAGGGGAGCTGCCACTGAGGTCAGTGCTGTATTGGTGTGTTTATTTAGAGGCAGCTGTGTGTGTTTTGTGTGCAGTAGGAACCTCAGCACAGCAGGGGACACGCAAAGTGTTGGTGGGTGGCTGCCTGCTGGTGTTTCGCTGTGGGTTTGCTGCTGCTATGCCTGGTTCCATAAGTGTGTGTAGGTCGGGCTTCTGCTTTGCTGATGAGGCTGGGTATATTCCTGGGGAGTGTGTGTCTGTGCATGGGCTGGCATGCAGGAGGCGAAGGAATCCATGGCCAGAAGCCTGCTGGGGTCAGGTTTGCTGCTGCCACCAACAAGGGGGATGCTGACACTTTCTCTGAAATGCCCCATCTACTGGATACCCAGCAGGAGCAATGACAGCACCCTGGGGTGGGCAAAGCTGCCACGAGGAGAGAGAGCCAGCTCTGAGGCTCTCCCTTCAGGTGTTGAAGAAGTCCAAGAGCAACACGACACCTGACATAGTAAAATACCTGCCCTGCAAAGCATTGCTGGTCTGGAGTGAGTCCAGAGAAGAGCAACAAAGCTGGTTGAAGGGTCTGGAGAACAGGCCTGATGAGGAACAGCTGAGAGAGCTGGGGGTGTTTAGCCTGGAGAAGAGGAGGCTGAGGGGAGACCTCATTGCTCTCTACAACTCCCTGAAAGGAGGTTGTGGAGAGAAGGGAGCTGGACTCTTCTCCCAAGTGACAGGGGACAGGACAAGAGGGAATGGCCTCAAGCTCTGCCAGAGNGTTATATTTGCTCCTTGCAGCCTGCATGCCTAATTCCTTGTGAAGTCGGACTGTAGTTCTCCAGGAGACAGCCAGTTTCGCTGGTTTATTTCTTCCTTTTAAAAAAAATTTAATTTTCTTTTTTCTGAAGTCATGCCTGGGAGTCGGGAGGGGGAGCCTGCAGGACACCAGGGCAGGCACAAGGCTAAAGCACTGAAATTGCTTCATAAGCGACTTCACTGAAAACACAGAAAGCTCAAAGGCTTCTCTTCTGCTGTTGAACTCTGATCACTCTTAGAGAGGGATATTTTCCCTCCAGCCCTTCCTGGGGTGGCTGATCTCCGGTGGGGAACTTAGATGAAGGCATCAAAACAAGAAATCTTCTAGAGTATGTGGCAAGGAAAAGGAGTGGCATCAATCTGATAAAGTGCATCTGAACCCGTCTATGACCCAGGGTGACTTTCCAATGATTGCGACTCGTAACATCCGTTACAAGGGATTGCCACAGCTGAACCGAGACAGAGTGTAAACTGAGATGGATTTGATCATATCAAAACTGTTGGCCTCATAAAATATGCTTCTCTTCCTAAGCTGAGGGTGACACATAAAAACTGTCTCACAGCAGCAGGAGCAGGGACTCCAAAGTAATTGTAGCGGTGCTGAAAGGGTCCATACAGCGGCCTGACTGTGGGAGCCAGTCAGCTGATTGCCATCTGAAGGTCTTTATGAGAAAAGATGGGTTTTCAGCTAAAGAGATTGGGTCTCTTTTTCAGAGAGTGTTTTGTTCACTTAATGTTTTTAATTATTTCTTTTCCTCAGGCAACCACAAAGCCTGAGGATCAACAAGTCTCTGTTCTCAGCAGTGCTCAGACAAGCTCTGGGAGAGTTTCCATTTGTCTTTCTCTTTTTTTTTTTTTTTTCTGGAGTCTCTGAGCAGATGTATCTCTATCAAATTTGGTTAGGTTTTTCTCACAAAAAAAAAAAAGTTGCCTTTTTTTTTTTCTTTTTCTCCCCGGTGGGAAGTGCTGGAGATTATTTTTCAGTGTTGTTGAAATATTTCAGAAGAGAGCAAGAAACGGAGGAAAAGAGGGGAGAAAAAAGCCACAGTATTTTCTTACCATGTCAGCTAGTTAAAAACTAAACTGAAATCTGTCCTAAAGAGAGCCTGGAGACTATGAAATCTATGGTTATGACTGCCTCTATCTGCCCTGCACTGTAGGCAGGATATAACCAGTTTTATAAAGGAAGAGATAGAAATATTCAAAAACCTGAAATTTTAAAGAGATTTGCATTAAAAATTCAAATTTGAATGAATAAATCCACTCGCTTGAAAGACATGAGAATTTTGCCTCTTCTTTACCTATAGCTTTGCTGTTGCCAGGATAGATTTTATTCTAGTACTTCTCAACAAGGGATGGGGGCTGTTTCCCAGGGTTGGATATGCAACAACATCTCTAGCAGCAGGTCAGGTTAATACAGAAGCACGAAGGGATTGTGCATGGGCCATGATGGGTGCAGGATGCTTTGTTAGGGCCTCAGCCGAGTGGACGGCTGATGCCTCGAGGAAGGGTCTCTGTCCTGATATCCTCTGCAGAGGAACACATACATAAATGGAAGGTAAAAGCCCTAGTGGGTTCAAGGAGAAAAGCTGTGCAGCAAGGCTGAGCACAGAGATATGTGGTGTTTTATCCATCTCATGGTATTTTATCCATCTAGAGTAATTTTCAAGAAACCCAGAGCCGGTTCTTCCTTCCCATCCTCTATGGATGAACACACAGAGGGCAATGCAGCCCCCAGGTATGCAGGCTTGCTGAAAGCGTGATGCTTTTCTTGTGTTTGAGAGCTTTTCTTTAATTGTATTGCTGTCTCCCACCACCTCCTTGGCCAGAGAGAGCTCTCAAAGGGTCACCGCCTCTATCTAGGGGTGCAGAAACTACAGGAAACTCTTCATCAGCCAGAAGCTTTGCCGCAGAGTGTGGATGATTTAATTTTAAGTAACTTATGTTTGGCCTTATTCAGGCTGGATTAACCTGAAAAATTACTACGGAAGGAATCCTGTACCAACCTGAACAAGGCCAGGTTGGATGGGGACTTGGGCAGCCTGACCCAGTGGGAGGTGTCCCTACCCATTGCAGGGAGGTTGGAACTAGATGATCTTGAGGATCCCATCCAACCCGAACTATTCTATGATTCTATAATCCTTCTGTGTAATATCTACCAGAAAGTTTCAACCAAGTCACACTCTTTCTTGGACAGACCTACCTTATAATAACAGGACTCGCAATGGTGGAAACAGATAAGCACATAGTAAATCCACCTGTAAATGTGCATTTAACTCTAAAGCTATTCCAAAGAGCCTAGTCTCACAGGCTGGTAACTTCGTTACCTCAGAAAGAACTATGAAGAGAGAGAAAAGCTTTCAAACATAGGCAGCCCTGGGGTGAAGAATAAATACATGTCATACAGATATGGCCTGGCACAGGAATGATTATTATCATTGCAGATACACAGGCTTGTTGTTTCTTTAAACCTGTTTTTTCACACGCTCTTGCCTGTGGAAATCTACTGCACTTAGGAAAGGAAGGCAACACTTCCAAAGGGGGTAATTCAACACCTCTAGAGTTATAATTGTTTCCAAATGTAACATCTTTATCCTATAACACAAATAAACACTTGCTGGTAATGGTGTGTTTTGTTAATTACAATGATTCTTAAAATCTGCCCTAAATATGCATTATATTACAGCGACAATATTATAAATGAGCATCGAGTGACATTCATATCACCTATTAATAGCTGGAGGGGTTTGGCAGGTGGGATTCTGGGATTTATGCAGATGAGGAATGTGTTCTATAATAATGTCAGTGGATCTCTTCTGTAAACTTCTACTGTGCTGAATTAATGTCTACAGTACATTTCCTTTTTTTTCAGGAAAAAAAAAAGAGGAAGCCACTTACATATATTATAGGGGGATAATGAATTATTATTATTCAAAATGTAGGTTTGTTGCACTCATTTGCATATAATGTTTAATTTTTACAGAATATTTCATTCTAATGCATGCAAAAATGATCAAAAAACTCTCCAAATATGCTAATGTAAATTCTATTGCAACTACATTGCAGCCTTGATTTCTAGGACTTTATTATAAAACATTAAAAAAAAAAGGAAAGCCCAACATGAAGATAATCTTTTAAAAATATGGCAATTGTTCTGATTTAAGTGCTGGGTGAAACTCCCTGCACATCTGCAATTACTGAAAAGCCTTCGACAAAAATACCTTTGTTCGGGTGTGATAGAAATCCCAATGAAATCAAGAAAAAGTCATCCAGGGATGTAATTGGCTTTTTAATTTAATTTTACAATGGGAGGTGTGTTGAGAGCCACTGATGAGCAGCTCAGCTGGGTTCTCCTGGATGCGTGGGAGTGTTCTGGGAAAGCCCCAGACCCAACATGCCTTGAAGGTTGTGCGCCTGGTCTCTGTTAGAATCAGTGTTTTCCAGTCTTCGTCGATGGAATCACATCTTATGCCTTGAGACAGACAATTAGGATACACTCATTAGCTAAAGATACTTTAATATGTCATCATGAGAAAACCCTCCCTGGATCTCTGTTAACAGCTGGTGCTCTAAGGTCCCCATCCACTACTGATATACCTGGACTGCTAAGGGCAAATACTATTAAGTGAAACCAAGCTCCAGGACAAGAGCTGGAATATCCCTTACCTGCACTGCTCACAGCTGTGTCCAGACACTGTGGGGCACTCAGTATAGGTCTCCTCTGGACTCAGGAGGTGCCCTTGTCTGTCTGCAATTCAAAAGTGAGAGGAGAGTTTAGGACTACCACCATGTATCATTCCTGATCCTTATTTCTGCTCTTATTTCTCATACCGAAACTTTCATTTAAATCTTCCTATCAATTATAACAGTTGCAATTAAGTACCCTGTTCTGGGTTTACACTCACACACACACACACACATTGGGGGATGATGTGATTGAGAGCAGCCCTTGGCTGAAAGAGTTGGGCTTGTTCAGCCTAGAGAAGAAAAGACTCCGAGGAGACCTTATAGCAAATTTCCAGCACCTGAAGGGACTACAAGTAAGCTGGGGAGGGGCTGTTCACAAAGGCTTGTAGTGATAGGAATGGGGCAATGGGTATAAACTGGAGAGGCGCAGATTTAGACAAGACATAAAGAAGGATTTCTTCATTACGAGAGTAGTGAGGCACTGGAACAGGTTGTCCAGGGAATCTGTGGCTGCCCCATCACTGGAGGTGTTCAGGACTAGGTTGGATGGGTCTTGGGCAGCCTGATCTAGTGGGAGGTGTCCCTGCCTATCACAGGGGAGCTGAAACTAGATGATCTTTAAAGTATCTTCCAACACAAACTGTTCTATGATTCTATGATTCATCTAAAAAGTACTGAAATGATCCCTGTCAATCCATATCTAAATGTTTTCTCCATTTTTTTGCCATAGAGTTCACTGAAGGGTCTATGTTTTGAGAGCCTATCTTTAGACATCTGCTGCTGAAACCTTTCTCTCTATGTATATAATTAAAGACATTATTTTACAGCATTCACATTTTTACTCTATGGCATCATTTCTGTACATAAAACCTTTGGTACTTCCATCTTTCCCTTATTGCATTACACTTGTTTAAGTTCGGTAGTTCTTATTCTGGGAATAATACCAGCGGCCATTCTGCAGCCACAATTATTAAGCTAGGGCCTATAAAATGAGATGAGTTTTGGATTGCACCTATAAATGATGATATGTGGGTTTCTAATGCTTTTCAGTGACTCGAAGTCCTACATTAGAAGAACTCCACAGAAAACAACCTGTACCCACACTCTGGGCTGAGACTGAAGGTCAGAAAAGCTTTCTTCTGGGCACAGTTATAGCAGAGCAATGGGAGAAAAACATCACGTGGAAACAATGCTACCTGTTCCAGGCTTTAGAGGAGCACCAGGGAACAATACGTGGGAAATTAAATATGCTGATATTCACGTTAGTGTTGTAAACAAGAGTGTGGGAGAAGGAAAACAGGCTGCCTCTCATGACAATGTCTGCGAGTCTAGTGATCATAAATGTTAAACAAGTGATGCACTATAATGATATTTTTTGCGTTCACAATATGGATTCTATTCATGTCACTGCTATCACGAACTTCTGTTTTCATTTATTTGGAAAGGCTTTATGCCTAAAGCATACTAAATATACCTGGGAGTGGCAGAACACATATGATAGATTTTAAAGGGTTGTGGGTTTTTTTCTGATAAAAGGAATGTTTTCAGTATTTAGCTGAGCAGAATATTTTAATATAGATCTTTTTTTTCCACATTCGAGTATGCAAATCAAGAGGTTTGTGTTGAAAGACTCTAAAAAAGAAAGAAGAGCTGAAAATTATCTGACTTTCTTCCTATGTGAGACTTTCTCCTCCAGATCCCTGAGCCCAGCCCTGAACGACCTGGCACTGGTCGCTGTCCTCTTAGAGCTCTCACCTCACATCCCTCACCTTCACTTCCCAGGAGAGTGGAACACCTGGAGAGGAGCAGCGCTCACCACCTGCAGGATGCTTCCACGCCAGCACTATTCCCTTATTCAATCATTAATAAAACAGTAGCTTGGAATCGGGTTTCTGCCCAGCTGAGGAAGAGTGGGTTGGGGACAGCTAAGCATAGCTGGCTGGTGCTCTACCCTGTCCTTTGTTTTGAGAGCATCAGCACTCTCAAGTGCTTCGAACAGATAATCCTGTTTGCTTTAACCTTGCTGTAAGCATTCCTAGCTGCCTTGCTTTTTCTCCAGGCTGACAGCATCTGGCCTGGTACTCCAGGCTTGTTATTATCTCCCTGAACTCTGTCTGGGGGCAAACACACATGGAAACAGGGGGAGAGCTGGGTGTGCCTTGCTGATGGGCGTGGGGAGGGGGGACATCCAGCCTTGCTGTGCCAGGGAGCATCAGTGTTAAAGTGATTAATTTCTCTTCTCCATTACTCTAAATTAGCTAAACAAATCCCTCGCTAGGGCTGTCATACTGATGTTCAGCATGCAAATTGTTTCTAATGAGTGGGGCACCGCGGCTGGTGGCGAGCTCATAAATCGATCGGTTCTGACACTTGGTTCCCACACTCCGTGGACAGTGTGAGCAAGGAGGCAGCGGGGCAGGATGCAAACACCCCTGTGCAGCCCAGGATGAGCTCTGTCCAAAACACTTCTGCATGCAAAGGAGAGAAAATATCTCCTGGCCTCAGAGATGTTAGAAATTTTTATGGACAGAATGATGAGGGGTTGTTTTTATACAAATGGAAATTACTCATCTGTGCTTTGCTAGCTAAACCCAAAGCACAGTGCCCTCAGTTTCATTTGATTTCACCTCCCTGAGTGCAAAATCCTAGCAACAAAATCTATCCAACCTTCTCCAGAAGATTCAGTGAAAGGGGGTTTTCGGTAAACACAAATGGCATTTTCAGCTGAACATATTTCCATGTATTTTATAGAAAACAGTGATTTCTACATTAATGGTTAGATTGTTCAAAACAAAAACGTTTCGGCTAAAAAGTAAGAGCATCTTGGTGGTCACTTTTTAAAAACCAAAATATTATTACTTCCTATTGGAAAACAAACAAATAAAACCTTTGCCCCCGACCAGATTTATTCCTCCGCTGACTTCTTGAAGGAGTCACTTCTTTGACCTGCAAACCACTGAGTAACCCTGGAAGGATCACAGCAGCTTCTCTGTCTTCCTTGCTTTTTTTATCCCCTCAGTGGACTTTCACACATATTCTTAGTACAACTTCAACCTCCAACAGGATTCACGTGTGCACCCCAGGTCAAACATACAATAAGCTTTTCTTTCCATAAGTAACAATTTCAGGATATGCTTTCGTGGCTTCATGTTCAGATCACTGGGTGGGGTGGAACAGGAGTTTTTCAAAGTATGCAGATAAGCACCAAATGAGAATTTCAGGTGCCTGAGACCATCAGCTTGTGATGCACCCTAGGTGTGCTGCCAGCTTAAACACCTCTGAAAATCTTAGTAGGTGTCCATTGTCATTTTTTGGCACTTATTGTCTTTGGGTATCTACTTTGCGTGTATCGAAATGCCGTATTGGGTTAACAATGGTTCTTGAAGTCATGTTATTTCTTTTCTTGAGTATCCAGGCAGCAACAGGGAATTTATGAAAATGTTTGCTAATTTTTAACGTTTCACTCACTTCAGCATGAAGATTCATACCGGGAAGTACGTTATTCATTATTCATTAATCTTTTTCCTTTTACCCCCCTGCCTTTCCTGTTCAGAAGCATCATGCGTTGCACTTGACCAGCCATAATGAATAATGAATTACTAGCAAACAGTCTAAAGCAAACAGTAAAAGCCGATAGGTTGAAAAATTATTTGTCCAACCTATTTGGCGAATACTTACAAATAATAAACCGATTTGTATAAATCAGGATCAGTTCATGACAAGTTTGCTAACTGGACTAAGGCTTTAGTTCAACAGAGCATTAAGCACATGCTGGAATCAACAGGATTTTCACTTGTGCATATAATTAAGTGGTTAAAATGTTAAGTAACTTGTTGATTCAGAGCCTCGTGTCTTAATGAAATTGCTTACAGCAAACAGTCCCATACTTCTTAATGAACCCAATCCACACTGTTTAATCTTTGGATGAATACTAAGAGGAAGAAAGCACAGTAGAAAAACCCATAACATTTCAGTATTTGTTTCTCACATAACTCAAAGGCTAACCTGCAGGAGAGTGGCACTCAGGCTCTCTGTGTTGACATCTGAGGCAGTCTAGATCATGTTTCTTATCCAGCATATTTTTGATGCTGGTTGAAACTTATGAAATATCTCTTTAGACTGGTAGAACACAGATCTGTGCCTGTTTAGCCCTGGGGCACTGAAGCCAAGTTCCTGGTAACAGTAATTCCTGGTTCTTCAGTTACACAGGCAGCCTGTCCTGGAAAAAGAGTCTGTAAGGCACCGTTATGAGAAGTCAGCACACGAATCCATCAGCCCTGGGGGAGTTGATGGTTCGAAGGAAATATTCCAGGTGCTTTGTCCAGCACATCCACTTTAGCATTTGATCTGAGACCCCCAGAGCTTTCTGGCCCTTGAGAATGTGTTACAGAGCACAGAGTAGCCAGAGCCTTGTAAGGAACCTCAGTTTTACCGTGTTACCTAACTGAGATTCTTTGTTGCTTTGAAATTGTCAACGGGATTTTAAATATAAGAGAGAAAGGAAGACGCTGAGCTTTACTTTGGTTAATGTACTTCAAACAGACAAAGGTTTTTTTTAGAAAAAAAAGTCATTTTTCCCAAGTAATTGCTTTTTAAAAAGGTTGAATATTAACTTTTTTTTAGGAGAGAAGCTATGACCAGCACTATTTATTAACTGATGTACCTGTTCCTGTGTAATCCTGTTGCCATGAGTACTGGTGTTATATTTATTAATCAATCTGTCAGAAATGGTTCTGTCAGCAGAACTAACACAGATTCCTCTGGATGATAACCATCTTCTAAAGTATTGAACTCTATTAGTCAAATTTTAGAAGAAATAAACAACCTTCTGAGGCAAATACCATAATCATTAACCATTCATTTGTTAGAAAAACTCCATGGAAAGATCTGTCTGACTTTTTTTTGAGTTTCAGTGGAAACAACTAGAAATTCCTGATGTAGCTCCAGGTATTCCTTTGCTCTCAGGGAACCCAGACAGCTTTCTCTGGCAACAGTTCAGAAGAAAACTCATATTTTATTAATTTTTTTCTCCAATAAAAATTTCCATTACAAAAGTGTTATTACAAAACCTCTGGGAATATATATATATATTGTACACTCACACATATATACATGTGCACATAAGTTTTTTTTCTTCTGAGTACCTAAAGACCTTTCAGCAAACTAGCAAGAACAGCCAAGTCTGGACAAAACAAGAGTCCATTGGGACCAGTGTGAGATCTGTTCCTGAGCCAGGATCCGCCACTGCACTTCAGGGAGGAATCCAAAAAGAAATTCAAGTCCTTGTGAATCTGTGATTAAACATTCAGCATTACCTGTGGGAAAACCAAAACAAAACATCAAAACTTCATTTCTTTTTGTATTCTGTTCAATTACAGAAACCTTTAGCAGCAAGGAAGAATTCCTTATGGATTGTTTGGAACCAGAGTATGTTCTTCTCATAGAAGATGCAAGCAGGAGAAGGATTATGTCCATCATAAAATAACAGCTTCATATTTGATAATGGCTCAGTGCATTCCTGAGGATCCCAGCAAAGTTGGAGGGGCGTTTCACATTCCATCCATCTAGATAAGAAGTCACATTTCCCACGTTTCCCGTGGGGAGGGCATGTTTGTTTAGGAAATGTGACTCTGGAAGCCAACAGATGGCAGTCATAGAGCTTCTCTGCCAAGGTGGCATTGCCAACACCATCACCCCTGCCAGCTGGTAGCCAGGCGTTGGAGGCAGATGCAACCAATTAGCAGAGATACCCACTCCTCAGCCACTGGCTGTGTTTGTGATGCATGAGACCAATGCATGACAATGAAGGAAGACTTGTCCAAAGTCCTTCACGGGCCACCGGCAATATTCTTACAGAGGGAGCCATGAGCTGCTTCAAGAGGCCAGGGCAGCTGGACCAAATTTAGTTTTCATTCAAAACAGCCATTTGTTTAATTCCGGTCTTTTCATTTAAACATGACATTTAAGTAAAGTTTTTGTGCAAGGTGGAATTTCAGGTCAAAAAGGAGGTTGATTACCAGAAACGGTTATGATAGAGAGGTAGGAAATGCATGCTCCAACCCAGAACTGCAAATTGGGAGTTCACCCCAATGGCTCAGTCTGTTGACTGTTCATGGCTATTTCAATAGAATTTTAGTCCTTTCACCAGGGAGAAATTGATCTACAATGGCAACATAACATAAATGTCCATGCCTTTTGAGGCTGTATCCCAATATCAGCACTGCAATTGCTTTGTGCACTCAAATTCCTTCAGAGATCTCTTTCTACAGCAACAGCACAGAACAGAAGTTCCCAAACTGAACTTACAAAGTCCTCTTACCTGAAAATGGTTCTACAGCAGAGCCTTTGGAAAGTTGGACTCCATGATCCGGTGGGTCTTTTCCAACCTGGTGATTCTATGATTCTATAGACGTGAACTTGCCAACTGAGAGAATCCTTAAGAAGCCACAATTTCATAGCACTTCTGATATCCAGGCAGACGGAGATGAGGTGACACCAATTGCTGGACTGTCATGGAAAAGAAAGAGCAGGTCATCATGTCATGCAGTGTGACACGGAGAATTGTGGCTGTGAACTGCGAGCTCCCAGGGACAAGAGAAGCCCTTACTATCTTTGTGCATCACGAAGCACAAAATGGAGCCTGCTCTCAGTTGGGTCCTTCAGCTGCCACAGTAAAATAATAACATTCAGACAGAAAGCTCAGTGCAGAACTGAGCTCAGTTTCTGTCAGCTGCATTGAGGGGGGAAAAAAGCACCTGAAAACCCTGCAGGAGTTGAGGATTTGGCTGTGTCTTTTAGCAGGTGTTACCACTTGAAGTGGTAACCACATGGTACCCATGGAGGGGGTTACTTACTGTGGTGAACCCTAAAGGACTAAGCTGAAGGACTGCTCGTGTGATAATTTGCATACACTCACCATTTCTAAGCATATTGCTGTCCAAGCTGAAAAGAACTCGGAGCCCCAAAGAGGTTTATAGTGGCGAATAATCATGGGAAAATTCCTTGCAGTGACTGCAGTTCTTTTACATTCCCAAAATATAGTGGCAAACAAAGTGTTAACAGAGTCAAGAAAGGTCTGACAAATTCTAACCACCTGGTTTATAAGAGGCCTTGCTGATGAGGAGCAGCTGGCACTAGTTTGGGTAATAGCTGAGAGGAGATCAGGAATGGGTCACCACATAATGGACTCTCTGTTGGGGCAGCAGGATAAGGCTTTGTCTCAGTAAATTTATCGGGCTGTGGATTAGTGGGATCTGAAGAGGGCAATTACCTAAAGAAAGAGAAAGGATTTCTAAATACTGCTGGTCATTGAGCTAAGAGATCTTCAGGAAGGATTAGAAGAGATGAGGGATTATCCAGGAAAGCAACTGAGCTTGTTGAAAGGTTGTTTTCAGGGTCTAAAATGGTGCTCTGACTCACTTTGGTATGAAAGCTGTTCCCTCTTTGGGGTACATTACCCACAAATTGAGAAAATTTTAATCTGTCAGTTGTGTATGCTGCCTGGCACAGTGGGCCCTGTGCTATGTTTGAGAGGGTTAGAGCAATGTGAAATTTCCATTATGTTCTATTTCAGATGTTTTTAAAAACACACACACACACAAAATTACATTCAATGTAAGTGGAAAAGATCTGAATCTGACCTCTGTGTACTGCAAAGTACAACTGGTTAATCCGTTGGAGTCAAAGGAAATAACCTTGTGAAGTAAATGGGCTCAGAATATGATCTGATGTTAGTGCGCTGGGGGTGGGGATTGTTCTGGAATGACATCAATGTACTAAAGAAAACAGTGCCAATTAAGTACTCTGAATCAATTTACATGCCCGTGGTGTTACCTTTGACATATGCTTTCAGCAGTACCCTTGAGATGACTGTTTTCCCTTGCGATGGACAATTTCCAAGCATACTTATTTAGATATGATGAACTTGAATATCATGAGGAGGTGGAGCGGTTATGTGCTGTAGTAGATGCTTTCCAGCCAACAAGTTCAGTTTTTCTCTCTCCCTCTCCTTTCTTTCTTCCTGTCATAGTAAATGCAAATCCTTGTATGGCCATTGCAAAGCAAGTTTAAGCCATATGACATTCAGTGTGATATTAATGTGAATATGCTGAAAAATGAGAGACCTGAGAATTTCCTAACAACCTATCTGGATTTAGATTAGAGCACAATGCCATCAGTAACATAAAATTATACTAAATCATTTCTGGCTATATACCTACAGAGACTTTCATCATTTTGTTCTTGCATGGCAACGTACCATTGGCACAAGGTTCAGCTTTAAGGCAGATCTGGAGTTAGCAAGTGCTGTAGCTTGAGCTACAAAAGTGCCTTGAATTGTTATTTTATTCTTCTTTCTGCAGCTGGAGATCGAGCCAGTAGGGTGTGAAAGGGAGTTTGAGGTGTAACATAGGAGGAAAAGGAAAATCAAAGACTGGGTGAATCCACTCCCAGATGATGTTGAAGGCTCATCCTCTCTATCCCATTTCTGTGCCCAGGATTCACTGGGTGGTCAGAGCTGGCACAGGTGAATTGCTATGAACTTCTCTTGGGGAGGGGGGATGGGAGGGTATAACCTCAGCACACCCATGTGAGCTCTTATGGGAAAACCTTGTGTGCTCGTTGGGTTGAGGGCAGAAAAAAGATGTCCCAGGTGAGGTGCGAAGCTGTGAGGCTCTCTCGTGCCATCCCCATTCCGTACCCCTCAGGAGAGTCATTACCTCCAATTTAGTTTCCTGAATGTCAGCAGAAAGGCAGTAATCATCTGTTTGGCAGAGGCAGGGCAGGCCAGGATGTCGTGTGGACTTGTCAGGGTGTCACTTCGTCTCTTGTCTCTTGCACACTTGTTAGAGACTGACAGTGGTTTGCTGTTACCATTGCAGGGCCAATTATCCCTGCATTACAAAAATCTACTCCAGTGGCAGCCCCCTTCCTCACCCACTTGCCCTTCCACTATGGATTATTAAAATGGTTTTGCGCACACGCACGTGCAGACACTCCAGTCCCAGCTGTGCCTTCCTCAAACCTGTCACCATGGGCAGTAGTATTGTAAAGTGGTAGGAAAAGGTGTATTTTATACATGTATATTTTTTTTTTAGAAATCATGAGATATTAAAGGCTTGTGTTTCCCCCTGGGTTTAATTACACTGAATGCATTTAAACTCCTCTAATAGGCAGTAAATCTCTGAAAATCTGCAGAATAAAGATGGTTCATCACCTTCCTGCAAGCTAGGGGAAATGCAGCTCTTCATCCCACGGGGGCTTCTCTGGTATATAGAGAGGGGATTTCTACCAGACTTTGGGTCTTGATCTTCCTCACCCTACACCAGGATGCCGGAGAGGTCTGAAGTTTCCTGTCACTGACCAAACACTCCTTCATCACCTCGCTTACATCCAGGGTTTGGAGAGTCTGCCCTGGATCCCAAGACAGTCAGGCAGCCAGGGCTCTCCTGTTTATGACCAAACCAAATTCCTCTGCTTTACATCTGTCATTCACTCATACTTTATATTTACCTGTCAGTGCAAAAGATGGGTCCAGTGTTGCTTTCCAAGCTCCATTGTCCTGACTACATGTAACTGGTATCACCCTGATGTAAGTTGAGATTATTGTTCAGGATAAATCTTTCTCCACTTGTTAGTAAACTCCCTGGCCTTTAGGCATCTTAGCCAGATCATCTTTTCCTTCACCCTGGCCAACCATACCATCTTTCTGGCTGTTTTCTTTTCCTCTCTTTCTTTTTTTTTTTTTTTTTTTTTTTGTGCCACTTTTGTAAAACAACTTAAATGTCATCTTTCTGCAATTACCCACCGAAGAAAGAAATGAATAGGAATGTTCCCACAGGGGTCCCTGTCTTAAATGAGGCTTTTGTTGTTATAAATTGTTACTCAAAGCAGTACAAGCCTTTGGAATCATTTGCACATTCCTGGTGACTTGATGCATGTGGCTTTGAATTCAGAGAGCTTGTTTGGAGTCTGCTGGCTTTTCTGGAGATATGAAACTTGAAGCATAATTCACATTAACAGCAGCAATTCCTTTGGCTTAATGCTGTCTGCCACCTCACCAGGCACTGGTGAGTTTGAGTTGCGTCCATCACAGCCTTTTTGTCCCTGCATGCCCGGTGGCCAGTGGTGCCTTCCTTGAATCTCCCTCCCTGAAGCAGCAAAACCAGTTACATGCTTGAAAATATTCCTTAATGCCTTTGAATCCCAACCAGCCTGGATTAGGATAGATCATCCCCAATGCAAAAGTTGCTATATTGCCTAGTGATTAAAGCAAAAAGCCTTGGCTTGAGGAAGGTCCGGGTGTCTCTTTCCTACTGTGTTGATGATTTAAGCCTCCTTTGTTGGAGGGCTGCAACAACACCCCTCCTCACATCTCAAGCTCCCCATCAGAAATGTGAGGCAGCGGACAGTCTACCCAAAACACAAGGGAGTGTATCAGGAGATTTAACATGAAATCATTTAAATCCCCTTTTTTCAAGGCTGGGAGAAACCTAAATGTTGGCTAAGCTCCACAGAGAGCTCCAAGCAATAGATTGCAGCACCTGGACAGAAAATATCATACAAGGGCTAAGGTTTGTGATTGCATGGCTGAGAAAGACAGCTTCTTAGTTTATTTTTCCCCCCTTCTAGCAAGATTTAGGGATGGTAGGGTAAACACAGAGCTTCAAGAAGGGTTGTGGAGAGAAATCTCAATAGCTGCACAAAGCTGAGCAGTCACACCCCTGTGTGAGCTCCCCCATGCTTTGCTCTGGCCCTCAGGATGGTCTGTCCAGAAAGCCAAGACCCACAGACTATGTTGGCTCCACAGCAGGGACCAAAAGGTACCCTGGAAATGTGGGTAGCAATCTTTGCCTACTGTTGCCAGCTCATATATATATTTATTCATTTTTCTACTCCTGAAGAAGGAACCAAATGGGTCATGAGTGCAAAACACTGATACAGCCAGAGCTGTGATACCAAGTTAAGCTGCCAGCCTGAATTAAACTGTATAATGAGGGTGTCAGTCACATTTTTAAAGCTTAGGGAGGTGAGAAGGGAGACAGCCTGGCTCTGTCACGCCACATGTACAGGCACACATCCGTTTCTCCTTCCTCTCTTTGTGTCCCTCCCAACCGCAGAAAGAAAGAAACAAAGCCTACTGCATCTTCCCAAACAGATCATAAAATCAGCATCCTTTGAAAAGGGGCTAAAAAAAGATATTAAACTTTAAATACCATTTCTTTCCATGCTGCTAAGCAGCTTATTTATCACAGCGTGAGCGCACCTTAAGAGCTGTGACGACAGAAAGCTCCGCTGGTAATTACTGCAGGGAGCCAGCAGGCATGAATGAGTCACCACAATGCCAGCGTGCGGCAGACAAGGTAAGGGGAGACAGACAGACAAGGAACAAAGGCCAGCCAAGTATGGTGCCTTGAAACCCTCTCGGGAAGAGATGCTGGTACATCTTCTTGCCCCTTGCCAGGAGCCAGCTCGCCAAACAGACTGATGCTGTTGCAGCCTTCTCAAAGGAGCATCCTCAGACACAGGTTACTACTTCAGGTATGTCCTGAGTTGATGCAGGAAAATGCACCCTTCTTGTGAAAAAGGTCCTTAGCTGGCTTGATCTGTGCGTGCATCCAAGCTGTGCCCTTCAGAAATGGTGCTGAGCAAAGATACCCTTGGTTTGTTGCTGGCTGTCCTCCCTGCTAGCAGGCATGCTGGCTTCATCAGCAAGATCTGTCCTCCCAGTCCCACGTGTCATGGGGAGTGGAGCCACTTCAGTTAAATGAGTGACATTGGAGTGAATCTAAGGCGACAAGCTGGGTCTGTTGGGAAAGAAAGGCAGCCCAGCACCAAGAAACCTTCAAAACTTCTGCCCAGACATTTGAATATGTCCCCTCCTCCTGTGCAGGGCTGAAGTTGACAGCACGGTCAGCTCATGCCTTGCAGCAGAAACTATATCTCCAGAAAGAAGGGGGATCATCTCCCCATGCAGCCTGGGAGATGCCAGTAAGTTCCATCCTTCAACCATCCTCCTGCTAGGGAAGTGATGACAGATGTCATCCCCCCTTTTTTTTTCTGTAATTGAATGCTATTCCCAGAGCAATTTCTAAGGTGTTTTAGGAGGACTTTATCATAGGAAAAAAAACCCAAAAAAGCAATTACAACATTATCAGAGTCTGGTGCTGGATGCTGCACAAACATGCACAGACTAAAATTTCCTGGGCCAAAGAGCTGATCTAAATAGCAAAGACATGTTGCAGAGCAGAGAAGAGAGAGAGCACAGGGAGCTGAGTTGCCCACATTCACCTCCTAGTATGGTAACAGAGGTGGGAGCAGGACTCGGAGCTCCTGTTTTCTGTCCACCAGGTTTCCTGGATCCAGGCCCAACCCTCTCCTCAAGAAGGTAATTAAATGGGACATGGGCCCTGAGCAGTGTCTGATTTAGCTTAGCACCTGGTGGGCTTAGTCACCAGCACACAGCCTCATCTCCATAAGAACAGTGCCTGTTACCTGTGCTCTGACACATCAAATGTGGTCTTAAAATATCCCTGGGTTTCTGACTGAGCTCCTCTGGGATTTCTCCAGATCTGTCTCTCCTGCCAATTGCACTTAAATGATCGTGTTCCCTGAGAGCTGAAAACTTTGTGTTCTTTCATCCCTCCTTGCAAGGGAGCTCTGGGCTCCTGTCCTCCCCATCAGTCCAGTCCCACGTTATACCCTTCTGCAAGGCTTGGCAGTGTCTTTCTGCTGTGGCTGCTCCCAGGAGCAGGTCTTAAGACAGTAGAGACGCAGAGGTAGTCTTTGGCAGCCAACCCAGCAGGAGCAGATGGAAGTGTGAAGTGCAGGAGGAAAGCTACAAATGGCCCAGTGTGAAAAACCTGATGGTTCTGGGCTTGCACATCATGATCTCTTTCAAGCTGTGAGACAACACTGGCTTCTGAAATAGGCTATTTTAGGCAATGTCTCATGGTAATTGGCCCTCTTCACACTTCATGCTTTCACCTGCATGTGGAGATCACAGTTCACACCACAGTAGCCTCCTGTTCTTCTCTCCACTGATGAGTTAACATACAGGATCATACCGACTATCATCCTCAGCAGCAGAGAGATGCGGTTGTTGTCTGTGTCCACTTTTTCCCAATAGTGATCTGAAGTAGTTTCCTAGTGCATAAAAAGGTCTGAGGCCCACAGATTTCTCCCCGTCCTTCTGCAGAGCCATGACCTTCAGGAGGTTCAGACAAGTGCAGAGCCATGTGGCTGCTCAGCTGGACTTGTTAATGGTTGTCCTGCTTCCAACAGAGAGGCCTGAGGGGAAGATGGCTTTGACTCCAGAAGGGAAACTGCTTTTTCCATGGACAGTTATCAAGATGGTGGCTCCATGCCATCCCTTCAACCTGAGGTCCTGACTGGACTTCCAACAGCCCCAGCAGGAAGAACTTGGGTCTGGCAGTGCCAATAAGGAGGTCCAGCTGGCTTTTTGGCCAGCAGCTCTCTGATACTATGGCAATGACGCTGTCAAAAGGTGGCTTGGCCTGGATGAGTGAGGAGAAGAGGAGGTGAGGAGGTTTGACCATGGCACACACCAGTCTCAGAGATGCTCCATCACTGAAGTGAGATGGCCCTGTGACATGAGGGTGCAAGAAAACTGCACTCAGAAGCCCTGAGGGCAAACACAAGATCCCTTATGACCTTCAGAGCTCCTCTGGGATTTGGAGATGATCTCTGTGATGTCAGTGTAGTCCTTTCCCAATTCAACCTCTAGAGAAGCTACCGAGTCCTGACCCTGAGGTACATTTCCCGAATTTCTACTGCATTTCAGAACATGTGAGACCACCTAAAATTGTCCACCTCCTTTTCCCTGCTTCAGCGTGCGCTGGGACAAAGTGGTACAGTGATGCAGTGGGCAGGAGGAAGGGCAATTTTCCCTTTCTGATGTCCCTGGGACCCCGCAAGCAGAGCTGAGGCTGCATTTTTCCCTTGCGGCCACCGGAGGGCAGCTCGAGGGAAGGAGCCGAACCCTAAACCTCCCCAAAAGGGTGGGATGGAGGGAGCAGGGGGGCTGCTGGGATACTACAAGGGACCAGGATGAGGACACAGAGGGGAGAAGGCAGCAGGGAAGCTGCTTTAAGTGCTGGAGAAAGTTCAGCACGGAGCTGGATTTGTGCAGGCTGAAATAGTTCGGCTCCCTGTTAGGAAAAGGAATTTTATGCCTGTGAAATGATGAAACCAATTAGAGACATGATTTAATCGGTCTGTTTTAGTGGGAGAATTTAAGGACCTGGATGGGGCATCAATAACAAGCTGCCAGGATGCCGCGATGAGGTCCAAAGTGGTAAAGGCACCTCCTAAACAGCCTCTCTGAGGGATGTTTGTAGCCTCCAGCCGGGTCAGGGTTGAAGTTGTGACAGGGCAAGTCATAGCTACAGCTGACACGAGCTCGGTTTAGAAATAAATCAGGTGGATCTGACAGATCCCTCAGGACATGAGGGTAAACTCTTCCCCATTGAAGTTGGCAGGGCCAAGGGATGTCATGTTAGTGACTGCAGGGCCTGCCTTTCTCTGCTTGAAAGTGGCTTTGATAAAAGCATCTAGGCCAAAATATCCATCTGTGGTTCACGATCACAACTGCCTCTGCCCTTAGCATCACTGTGGTGCCCTGCAGGAACAGACCGAGCTGCTGTACAGGAGCAGGACAAGCCACCGGGACGGCTTCACCCCAAAGAATTCATAATTGATCCATTTAGATTGACCTCTTGGGTTAAGTTTACCCCTTGAAGGAACCCTCAGCNGCCAAAATATCCATCTGTGGTTCACGATCACAACTGCCTCTGCCCTTAGCATCACTGTGGTGCCCTGCAGGAACAGACCGAGCTGCTGTACAGGAGCAGGACAAGCCACCGGGACGGCTTCACCCCAAAGAATTCATAATTGATCCATTTAGATTGACCTCTTGGGTTAAGTTTACCCCTTGAAGGAACCCTCAGCATTTTTATTTCCTCTTCTGACATACAGAGGGTGGGTGGCAGGATCTTGTGGCTTGTAGACATCAGAGACATGGATTTTGAGCAAGGCATAATACAGTCCCATGTTGCTTGCTTGCAATGCAGATTTCTGTACTTTTCTGTACTTTTATTGCAAGTGGGAGAGGCAATGAGGGTCTCTGGTGAACTGAATTTTCCCTGCTTTGTTTCCTTCTGTGATTCCACTTCTTCCTCATTTCCTCTCAAAAATCCCAGTGGCATTGCCTTTTTCTTTTT